>BJCO01744142.1:0-42431 GCA_018326465.1 Flaveria floridana | reverse complement strand
AGAAAACGCAAACAATTGTAATCAAATCAAGCACATATCAACAAAATTCACAATTTCATTGATATAGCAAAGACAATTACAAGAGTAAGAAAGCATTACATACAAAATCTTACGTCCTCTAATTCTACTCTAGTCTAAGCTATATATACTACTAACAAACTAGAGACTATCTATTTACAATTCTAGTCCCTATACTATGACAAAATTGTAAAAGACATACTAAGACTAATGTTAATCTTTCTAGAGTACTAACGATCTATTGTGATCAAATCATTAGAAGGATGAGGAACAGGCATAGGTGAATAACAGTAGTACTAGGAGGAGGATAAACCTTAGCATTTTCATAACCCAAACCTATTTTAATCCTAGCCCCCCTTTGAGGTTTTCATAAATCATCATGTTTCATTCCCGATATTGTCCATTTATCGAGTTTTGACTAAAGTTTGCTTGTTTCAAATTCAGCAAGTGCAACCCTTTCAGTCAAAGTTTTAATCTTAACATTTCTTTCCAAAACGATTCTTTTTAGATGATCATTTTCTTTCAAGGCTTTGTTTAAATTAACAAAATATTTAGACTCATTTATTTTAAGTTCATCATTAGTTCGTTTTAAATCTTTTTCATTGTCAATTAACAAACAATTAGCTTTGTATACCCCAAATAACCTAATTTTGCATGCTGAAGAACACATATCCTGAATTACCTCATACGAGAGTCCCATCACCACCTTTTCCACTGCTAAAGCTTTCTCACATTGGCACACCGGAGTACTCAACTTGTTTTCCTCGACAGTAGCAGCAGTATCATACTTTCCATTACTTTACTCAGTGGTTTGACTTCCCTCCTTCTACATCTTCTCAATCTTACTTTCTTTCCCAATCTCATCCTCCTCAGTTTCAGCAACTTCACTTCTAAATTCTTTAAATGGATCAAATTCTTCCTCATTGTTCACCATTTTTTTCTCTACCACAATCTCAGTTACCAACGTTTGGTTAATTTCTTCTCTCATCTCTTCAACTTCTGCACTCCAGTCAAAATTAGAGATCAAGGCCGTCTCTTTCTTCTATTTCATTTCTTCTTTATCCCTACTTGAAACCAGCTTTGGGACTCCTGAATTTCTAGGATCAGTGACAATCGGCAATGGACATTCACGTTTGAAGTGTCCCAACTATTTGCAATTAAAACACCTCAGTTTAAACATATCAAATCCAAGTCTTGAGTTAGAGCTTTGACCTCCAAAGTTCTTCCTTCCAGTGCGCTCCATGAATCTTCGGGCTCTGAGAGTCAATATTGCCATTTACCACTGAATGTCAGTCTCTTCAAGATCATCAAGATCCACCTGATACATGCCCTCCATTGTTATTCCTTTTCCTTTCAACTCGCCAGCTACCAGAGCTTCATAACTCTGAACAAACATACCAAAGAGGGCCATCGTTTCAGATGGAATTGACGTTCCAGTATTTGCTTTCAAATTGGCTTGATCTCTACCAGCACTACCACTACCACCAAAATAATCACCAGTACTCACTCCACTTTGTCGAGATGCCTGCATTGGAGAGCTTGCAGTGGAAGATAGTAATGTGGCATTTTGAGTGATACCATATATAGGAATCATGGTTTGACTGAATTCCCTTCTCTTCATGCCTAAACTTGAAGGACTTAAGCTTATTTATGATATCCATAAGCTTGTAGTCAGTGAAACCTTTTTCCTGCTTCAACATTCTCACCTGAAGACTCCACTGAGGTGGAAGAGAGTCTAACAACCTGTTAACTTGCTCTCTATTGGAAAGTTTCTCATCATATTTCTTCAGTGTACTTGAAACTGTCCGAAAACGATTTGTAAGATCTGTGAGACTCTCATTCTTGTATCCCACAAAAGAGTTGAACTCCTTTTCAGCTTGGATGCTCTTGTCTTTTACCAACTCATCATTTCCATCGTAGAACTCACAAAGAGCATCATAAAGTGACTTAGCATTCTTATGTTCAGCAAATCAATTGTAGATGTCCGGTGCAAGAATAGAGTTAATGCTCCAAAAGCTTTCTGGTCTCGATCAATCAGCTTCAGATCCTTCTTGGTGAACGTGGCTGGGTCTATGTTTTGAGACACGACATCACCAACAGTGACACTTGGTATGTGTGGACCGTATATGATAGACTCTCATTGGTTGTGGTCAGTGTAAAAGAAAAAAGCTTTGAGACTTCTCTTCCCATCTTCAAATTTGTCTCCGTTAATGAGTCTCGGAGGTATGTTGGGAGCTACGCTTTCTAAATCTACAAGGGTGAGAGAAGTCATCTTTGACATTGTAGTTTCGCTGAAGAAATGATAATTTCACAGAAATGAGCTAATTTTGCTGAGAAGATATAGTTTCACTGGGCTGACAGTAGTTTCGCTGGAAATTTTGGCAGAAATGATAATTTCGTTGAAGTGAGCTAGTTTCGCTGATAAACTTCGGTAGAAGTTTCGCTAGCCAAATGATTGAATATGCTTAGTTTCGTCGACAATTTCGCATGAAACAAGCTTGAACTTTCGTTCAGTGATAATTTCGACAACAATTTTGCTTGAAATATGCACACAAGCACTATTGAACTTTCGTTCAAGATTACTACTTTCGCTAAGTTGCTGAAATTAACTACGAAGTGTAAAACACTTGTAGTTTCGCTGGAAGATGGTGTAATTTCGCTAGATGAATCTGTAGTTTCGTTGCATGAGTCTGGAAGCCTTTTTGCACACGAAATCGATCTGAAATTTTCTAAATCTCAATGGATTTGAAATCTGATGATTAACAGAGCTTTCCCAACCAATAACAAGAAAAATTGAATGAAATTCCATATCAAATACACTCAAATTTGATCCGGAATTGATGAAATATTGATATTGAACAAAAACAACCAAAAAACCTCAAACAATCAAGAGCACTAAGGCTCTGATACCATTTTGTTGGTCCATGTGATCGAATTTTAGTACAAATGATATGTTGAGTCGTTCAATATCAGAAACAATAACAAAAAACAAAGATGAAGATGAATAAGAATAACCACAATGTATTCAAATATAAGCAATAGGGATCCAATACTATAAAAGATAACAAAGCTCAATATATTTTAGTAAAGAACAGCTTACAATAGCCTCTTGCAATAGAAATATTCGATAAAGGTTTTTGCAAGGATGCCCAACAATGAGCAAGATCAAAAGTATATATATCAGTCATAGTTTCGCAGATAGTTTCGCTGTAAGTGAAACTATACTGCCAAAACTATAGTTTCGCCGTGCAGAGACAACAGTTTCGCCGGGCGAAACTAAACAGCTGACTATGAGCGAAACTTCAGTTTCGCTCATAGTTTCGCTGGACAGCAAAACTTAAACTAAATAAACAACATTGAAAAGTATACTAACATTAAACCTATTACAGGAATATAAACATAATCTAATATAACGTGAGTCCAACCTATACGTGATCTTCAATATACTATACATGTGTAATATATGTATATATATATATATACACATACATACACACATATATATATATATATATATATATATATATATATATATATGTGTGTGTGTGTGTGTGTGTGTGTGTGTTTGTATGTGTATGTATGTATAATATAATATATCATGTGTGTTTTTCGTTTACGTCGTTGTGCATTCATGTTATATGGCAAAGTATTATGGAACATATGGGTTTTATTATAAAAAGATATATAGTAATAATTTATAAAAGTAACTTTGTACATGATCTTGTATTAGTGATAGTAACCGAGTTATGTGGATTAAGATGAACTAGGTTGGGTGTGATGGCATAGTAGTAGATAAATCGATAACAGACACCGTAACCGAGTTAGGAAACATGAAACTGAACAATCCTTATGTTTATAATTAACAATTAATATTAATAATTAATATTAATTGTATATATATATATACTGAATGGAATACAGGTTAATTAGAAAACAAATCTTTTATGATTTCAACTGCATATTGCTGTGCACCCTAAGGTGAGTTCCCAGCCCCGTTTTACTTACGTTCCTGGGGTGAAAGAAACATGTGTTCAAACTTATTTTCATTGATCAGTATTACTATAATATCATTTGTTTACTAGTGTTATACCACTTAAGTCCTCATACTCAAACCGTTAATGTACATATTATAGCGAGGTAATTCTGAGTAGATTTACTGGGTTTGACAAACACTACTCGGGCTAGTCGCGCTAGCATAACGTTTCTCGAATGGGTGTTTAATTGACCTTATTTCTATTGTTGTAACCTAGTATTCATAGCCGAGGCATTCATTTACATTATCAGCCTCGGTTCTGAACTTCATCCACTTAGTAACTCGTTAAGTAGACTAGCTATCTACTGATATTACTGTGTTTACCGTATCTATTTACAGTATGTTCTGTTTAACAAAACCTTTGAACTCACCAACCTTGTGTTGACACTTAGCATGTTTCTTTGAGGTTCCTAAGGCGTGCACGGTAGGATCATATCATCTTACATTTAATCATTGTCTGGTCAACAAAACACATTTACATTTGCTATTATCTTATACTTATTTTGGTTTTGCGCGTGTTTATGCCTTTGGATATAAATTAATACGCTTCCGCATTTACTTTAATGTTTTCTTAAGTAACCCTGATTTGGAAAGTTTTATCGTTATGAGTAACTATGTTTTTATAAATGTTGTGTCGTTTGGTGTAACTAACGGCAGAGATCTCGGTATGTCACGCGCGTAACGTATTACCCTGTTTGTGGAAATTGAGGGTGTGACAACCCATCTACTCAAAAGAATGATTTACAGTAGATTTTGGAAAGGGCACTTCACCTTCTTCATCACCCAGCTATAAGTGTGTTAATGGAGGTTGGAGTAATGAACAATGTCCTCCTCTTCACTATGGCAGACAGTGCCTTCTCCCCGTCCATGGTAACCTCTTGGGAGGTCCTCCGAAAATCAAAAATATGATCCTCATAAAATGGAGGATCAATGGTAAGGGAGGTGAAATAGTTTAAGAGTGAAAGAAAGCAACAAACCTCTAAGAAACTTGGATATTTCTCAGAGTTTAACAGAGCAACCTGGTTGTATTGCCTGTGAAGCTGCATGGAGAAATTTGGTTGGTATCTCCGATTGAGTTTGCCATTTATGGTATCTTTGAAATGAAGAAACATATGAACAAAGGCGGTGAGTGGGATTTTAGGTTTAGAGAGAATGTCGATGAAGAAGATAGTGAAAGAGGGGGGAACCGTTGGGTATATTTATATGAAATGGACTTGAGACAAAGTTAATACAAAAGGATAAACTTTGAAGTCCGAATGTCGGTCCCACCGCTGAAAAAGTGCCCAAAAAAGGTAGTTTTCTTAGAAGTTGAGATTTCTTTTGAAGGTAATTTGTCTTTGGAAGATTTGTCAAAATCTTTCAAAGCCAAATTTTGACTTTAGAAGATATTCTTAAGTACTTTGGAAGATTTGTTTCAAATACACCTAAGTACTTAGAAGCATATTTTGGCTTTGCAAGAAATATGAAATTTCTTCCGAAGGTAAATCTCCTTTAAGTAGTTATGTGTTTTTGAAGACTTCAAATTCTTCCGAAGGCAATGTTAAGATCTTCCGATGGAAAATACACTTGGTAATTTTCAAAGTGCTAAGGAATATCATTTCTAAAATTTGTTTCCAAGATAAACTAGGCATATGTAAGTGATTAATTTAGACAACTTAGGACACACACTTCCTTTTAAAATAATAAAGATTAAATTTTAAGAAAATCTATTCAAGGTTAATCATCCCAATAGCTGATATAAGATATTTAAATATCTATTCATCAAAAGCTTTTGTGAACAGATCGTCATATTATTCATTTGTATCAACCTTGCTTAGTTTTATCAATCTCTTTTCATGATTATCTCTAATTAGATGATAACTGATGTTGATGTGCTTTGTCCTTGAGTGCTGCACAGGATTCTCTATGATAGAGATAGCACTTTTGTTGTCTATATGGATAGGAGTCTCTTTGAAGTTGTATCCAAAGTCCAGCATCTGATTTAGAATCCAAATTACTTGAGCTCACCAGCTTGTAGCAACAATGTATTCAGCCTCAGCAGTTGATGCAGATGTACAGGATTGTTTCTTACATTGCCATGAAATTATCCTTCAACCAAGGAATTGACATCCCCCAGATGTTGACTTTGCAGTCATGTTGCAGCAACCATAGTCACTATCTATATAAGCATACAGATTGAAGTCAGAGTTCTTTGGATGCCAAAGGCCTAGCTTAGGATCACCTTTGAGATATCTAAGAATTCTTTTGACAGTAACCAGGTGTGACATCTTGGGGTTGGCTTGATATCTTGCACATATACATGTAGCAAACATAATATCAGATATGCTGGCTGTAAGATACATAAGAGACCCAATCATTGCCCTGTAAAGATTTTCATCAACACACTCCTCCTCAAGATCAGGTCCAAGGGAGTGGTTTCTGGCATTGGGTGTCTTTGCCACATTACATTCAGTCATCTTGAATCTTGTAAGTATGTCTTGTACATACTTTGACTGACTTATGAGAATGCCATTGACAACTTGCTTCACTTGAATTCCTAGAAAGAAATTAAGTTCTCCCATGGCACTCATTTCAAATCTATTCTTCATCAGAGTTTCAAAGTCTTTGCATAGCTTTGGATTATTTGACCTAAAGATAATGTCATCTACATATACTTGAAGCAGCATTATGTTATTTCCTGTTCCTTGGATTAAGAGAGTTCCATCTATAGTACCCTTCTTGCATCCATGTTGAAAGAGATACTGAGATAGTGTCTCATACCACTTCCTCAGAGCTTGGTGCAGCCCATAAAGAACTTTATCAAGCTCGCATACTTAATTAGGATGATCTAGGTCTACAAAGCCAGGTGGTTGTTTGACATACACCTCTTCATCAATCACCCCATATAAAAATGCACACCTAACATCAAGTTGGTTGACCTTGAAGTCCTTGGATGCAGCAAACGCCAGGATATCCTAATAGCTTCAAGTCTTGCTACAGGAGCAAAAACATCAGTGTAGTTAATTCCTTCTTCTTATGTGTACCCTTGAACAACTAGTCTTGCCTTGTTCTTGATGACAAGTCCTCTATCATCCTTCTTGTTTCTAAACACCCATTTGGTACCTATGATAGTGTTCACATAAGGAAGAGGACATAGGTTCCAAACCTTTTGTCTTTTAAATTGATGCAGCTCCTCTTGCATTGCTTCAACCCAACTTTCATCCCTCAAAGCCTCATCAACTTTCTTTGGCTCTATCTGGGGCAAGAAACAAGAGTGTAGACAAACATTTTTTTCTTGTTGTCCTATTTTTCTCACCCTTTGTCAACATCTCCAATGATGTTTGTGGTGGGGTGTGGCTTGTGGATCCTGAGTTGAGGGATCACAGCAAGTTGTTTAGACAGATCTAAATTTGAAAAGTTTAGATCTGATAATGAAGTGTCTTCCACAACATTAGCACACTTATCAAGAAAAGTTTGATCCAGTAAGTGTGTGACATCACTGATGTTTTCATCAATGGAGTGGTTATCAGCATCAAGAAATTCTTGATCACTCTGACCACTACCATTGCCTCCTACATTTGAAGCTCCTGCATCTGTGTCTTGTACCTCTGAGCTGGAATTTTCAGGTACTTGAGATGTATCAGCATGATCTGTCATTGTTGTGCTGATAGGAACTTCATTTACATGGTTAGCTACCACTGGAGCTGAAGATGTAGTATGTCTTGGTCTTCTCAGCTCAAATCTTGGATCAGGATCTTCTGCTGATGTGTTACTTGTTGATCCTGAAACATCTTCATAAGATTTGTTAAAACAGTTAGTAACTAAATAAAGATCAAATAGCCAATCAGGACCAGAACCTTTCACACATGATGTGTGCTCATTGAAGATAACATTGGCTGATTCTTCAACTACTCTAGTTCTAAGATTGTATACTCTATAAGCCTTAGCTTGAGAGGAGTATCCAATGAAGTGTCCATCATCTGATTTCTCAGCAAACTTGGCCACTTGATCTCTGGTACTCAAGATGGTGCATGGACATCCAAATGACCAAAGAAAACCAATGAAAGGTCTTCTTTTGTGCCATAGTTCATAAGGAGTCTTACCATGAGTCTTAACTACTAGAACTTTGTTCTGCACATAGCAGGAAGCATTAACTGCCTCTGTCCAGAAGGTAATGGGTTGTTTAGAGTCAGACAACATGGTTCTTGCAGCTTTAATAAATGTCATGTTTCTTCTCTCGACAACTCCGTTTTGCTGAGGAGTCCTGGAAGCATTATATTATCTTGTAATACCATTTCATCACAAAATGTGCCAAGGATTTGGTTCTTGAATTCAGTTCTTTGATCACATCTTATAGTCTTGACCTTATGATCAATTTGATTCTTAACTTTCAGAATGAAATTCTTCAAGATCTTAGGAGTTTCATCCTTAGTTCTAAGGAAGAAAACCCAAGTGAATCTTATGAAGTCATCTATGATCACCAAATAGTATGAGGTCCTTCCTAAACTCATTACACTGGTGGGGCCAAAGAGATTCATGTTTAATAAGTGAAGGGGAGTAGTGATAGAGTTCTTAACCTTTGGCTTGTGAGACACCAAGTGTTATTTCCCTTTCAAGCATGCAACACACTGATCATCACTTGTAAACTCTTTCTTTGGCATTCTAGTTACAAAATCATTCTTAATCAGTTTATTCATGTTCTTAAAGTTTACATGGCACATCCTTTTATGCCAAAGGAAAGACTCATCACTATTGGCCTTAGATAGAAAGCAAGAAACTTCTCCTGGGGGGATGTTTCTTGCAAATCCATCTTCTACATGTTACCTTTACGGGGTGCTTTAAGCAGGATATGCTCTTGAGGAATGACCATCTCGGGCTTGAGAACAATGCACTCATGCTCAGTAAAGAGCATGTTATGTATCTTGTTATAAAATTAGGATACACTTTGTAAATTGTACCCAAGCTCCTTAACAAAATTTACCTCCTCAATACTGAGCTTACAATTTGTGACCCTACCCCTTCCAGTAATATAACCACCAACATCTCCTCCAAAAGCAATTGGTCTTCCATCAATTTTCTCAAAATTCTAAAGCAAGGAGCCATTACCTGTCATGTGTCTGGAACAACCACTATCAATGATCTATACATTTCTTTTGCTCTTTAGTTGTTCCTGCATAATAAAAGGAGAATTAGTTGCATTTGGAAACCCAAGCCTCATTGGTCTTGGGCTCTTCAAAATGAACAGAAGACAATGCAATAGTAATTGATCCTATACTCAGACTATGGGATCATTTGCTGTTGTACATGAAGAATTTTCAGTTACATGGTCTTCCGTTATCTTCCACGCCATCTTTGGAAGATTAGACTTGACCTTCAAAGCATCAGAAGTTTTTACAACTTTGGATGTTTTGGAAACTGGCCCTTTGGAAGATCTTACTTTCATTGTAGCAAGCTTTAGTGCTTCGGAAGCATTCCTTTCTTCCCAGACCAAATTTTCTTCCTAAGGTAATTTTTCACACGTCTTTATTTTCATTTGGAGCGTCTAAAAGAAACACTGATTTCCTCTGAAGCTTTCTTCTTTTTGATCTTCTCAGAAGTCTTCTTCTTTGTTATGTTGACAGTACTTTTGAGATTGTAGATCCAACCCTTAGCTAGATGAGAAGTACTACCACACATAATCTAGTCAAATTGCTTTCTTCTGAGAGCCTTCTTGTGAAAAGAAGACTGAGTTTGATCACTTTCAATCTCCATCCCCATCTTTGAAGATATTGTGGCAGGCTGGATGGTTCAAGCTGCGTAGCAGTGTTACACAGCTGCTCAGTCTTCATTCCTTTACAGGGATGAGTTGAACATGAACTTGAACTCTTGGTACTAGAGTTCAAAGTTGTATCCTCGGACTTTACCACTTCATTACCTACAGAGATAAAGACTTGTTTTTGCTTGGAGTTAAAAGTGTCCTTGATCTCCTCAGCTCTCTTTGATCTTCTCTTTGCTGCTCGGATCAAGTTCTTCCTATTTGACTTAGTCATCCATGACTTCTTCCTCTCCTCTGGAGTGTAATGACCATTTTTAGGATGATCTTCCTCACTTTCCCAGATCCATCCTTCACTACCTTCTATTCATCCCCTTCATCACTAGGATCTATGGATGGCAGCTCATCTTGACTAGTTCCACACCTTGGAGATCTTACAAACAATAGAGAGTGTGTGGAGATGCTATCTCAGTAGATCCTAGTCCCTGTTTGTTCTGATAACACACTTTGGAATGTAGGGATGAGGATATAATTTTCTTGAAGGTCTCTTCTTCAAGAAGATGTTTCTCTGCCTTGGCTTTGCTAATCATTAGCTTAGCCTG
Source organism: Flaveria floridana (assembly GCA_018326465.1). Taxonomy (NCBI): domain Eukaryota; kingdom Viridiplantae; phylum Streptophyta; class Magnoliopsida; order Asterales; family Asteraceae; genus Flaveria; species Flaveria floridana. The sequence goes on along the minus strand of BJCO01744142.1, from coordinate 32,047 downwards.
GCACTTAGTTAACTTAGTAATGAGATCTTTGATATGAGTCCTTTAGTTGGTATACTCATGTTTAAGAATTGAAATGGTTTTCTTTAAGTTTTCTATTTTTAACTTATACTTATTTTCAGCTCTTTTGAAATCAGATTTTAATATGTTCAAGGACTAAAGATCATATCTCATTTCTAAGTTATAGGACTTATATCCATTAACTTTAGCAATGCATTCTTGGGTATCAAGATGTTCCAATACCTTGGCTTCAGCCAGATCTGCCATCAGTGCTTGGTTTGGAGATACATCTTCTACCTGGAAGCTCCAATCAAAGCCTTCTTCTTCAATAACAACTGCAGTTTGCTGCTTGCGCTTCTCAGTGTGTGAAGCTCCCTCAGTGTAGTTTGGCTTGGGTTGTGCTTGGCCACCATTTATCCTGGGTTCCTTGCACTCCCTGGCAAAATGTCCTATTTGGTTACAGTTTTAACACTTCACTTTGCTTTTATCCAGCCCAAACTTTCCACTGGATAAATTGCTATTAAACTTTCTCCCTGTCCTCTTCTAGAACTTCTTGGCTTTATGAGTGAGAAGAGCCATTAATTAACTACCTCCATGTACTCCAGGTCATCTAGATGGATGCAGTCCAAGTCTTCAAGGGTGAAAAGAAAGTTGACTGTGCTTTCATCATATGACACAAAGGCATGTGATGAGCTTGTCTCTTAGAATGGGCTTCCATAGATGTATCTCTCCTTTGGTGTCTCAGGGAAGGTAATGAAAGGGCCCTTGGGTGAGTTATCAGGGTAAGAGATGAAATGGTGCCGTGGTTCTCTACAATCTTGTTCGACCACATGAAGGGCAAAACACTGTTGATTGTTAGAGTTGCCAGATGGATTTTGCATGTTCATCTCCATTTGTAACCACTGAGTATGCCATACAACTCAGTGAGAGTGAGGGTCTTGAGATTTTTAGTCCTCTTAATGACCACACAATAATGTGTCCATTGTCTAGGAAGAGAGGACATGAACTTTCTCACAATGTCCCTATACTCTAGTTTTACTCCAACATCCATCAGAGTATCCATAATCTCAACATACATGAAGTATTATTGAGTCATGGTTTCACGTGCTTTGAAGGTGAAATTTTCAAACTGCTGCTTCACAAGATCCTTCTTGTTTTTTTGTATCAGAAGAACCTTCATACACCAGCTTCAGTGCATCCTAGAGCTGCTTGGCAGTATTGCACTTCTTGAAGCCTTTGTAGATGGCATTTGGAAGAGCAGTTTGGAGGGCATTCATGGCTTTCTGATCTATGTTTGTTATTTTTCTATCTTCTTCAGAATAGTCAGCCACCTCCTTTGGAATCATGCCACCTCCAGCAGTAGCTGAAGAGGTGCATGGAATATAAGGTCCTTCAGTAACAACCTCCCACATCCTGTTATCTTGTGACTTGATAAAGCCTTCTATTCTTAGGCACCAAGTAACAAAATCATCATGAGCAATTAGTGGGGACTTTAACATAAAGTAAAAAGTTACACATAAAGACCTTAATGTAAAGTTACAAAAGCATGGACCTTTTCACCAACTTATGTAAGTTGGTGACTCTTCAGAGTTATAACAGAAAGTTGGTCAGCTTTTGTAAAAGTACATCAGAGAATCATGTTCTTCTAAGTCTTTAGGAGAAATCAGTCTTCACTTCATTAGGATTCAGAAGACTTTGCCTTTGAAGTTTCGGAACCCTTCATCTTTGGCATCGGAAGATTTGATCTTTGGCCTTGGAAGACTTTATACTTAGAATATTTCTTGTGCAAAGTACAAAGCTTCCACAGGAACTTTTAGCTTCGGAAGGTTTTATACTTAGCATAATTCTCATGCAAAGTATAAAACTTCCGTAGCAGTTTGTAAGGACCTGTTCCCGGGGACCTTACAGTTGGTCAATCATAACACTGAACATACATAATAGTATACATTTCATAAAACATTATAGCGGAATTACATTAACAAAAGCGCATTCATTTTATTATTAATTACTATTGTTAAGCAATACATCATTGTTCAATAGTTGCAAAAGGATTGTTTAAATGCATTACAAAAGAACAATATCATCAAAACGTGAATGGATGTCAGTCTTGTCCCGTCGACTAGCTTCATCCTGGTGCCATTCTCAGCAAGATTTATCTGCCAACTGAAAATGTACAAAAGTCAGTTTTGTTAAGTCAGTTCTAGTTTTAAAAGTATTAAAATACCTTGTATAGATATATGAAAATATCCTTTGTTATAAAATGCTTCCTTTATTTTGGTTTGTGATAACACATCATACATACATCAAAGTAATACTTTCTTTCATTCCTTTACTGTACGCATTCGTTCATTTCGTACTTTTAACATTATCTTTCACTTTCTTACGGACCAATGTGCAATACCCCGAACATTGTGCACGAAGCTGATGCTGGGCCTGTGGTCTATAAATAGACCATGAACGTTATGCATTAAGCTGACCCAGTCACCTTGTTAGGACCGTGTACGGACGGAGTACTAACTGATTCAAACGTGATGCCAAATCAAATAGTGCGGAATCCTATTTGATTGGTGATCCAATCAGGGAAAACGTTAACAAGATCAAACCTAACGATTAGAAAACGTTAAGAACGAACTAGGAATGATCTGCAACGTTCTATGAACTTGGAATGGTCGAACAGGACGCTCTGGGTCGACTAGGGTTTCAAGTATGCGAAGTGTTATGTTTTTTTCACGAATTAAGTGGTATTTATAGGTTACAACTCTCATTCGTACGACTGAGCCTTGCGACTGGCCCAGTCGTGCGACTGAGTCAAACGATTGGTTCATTCGTACGAGTGAGTCAGTCTTGTGACTCAATCGTGTGATTGACTTAATCACCTGGTTCAGTCGTTCGATTGGCCCATTCGCATGGTCCAGTCGTGCGACTGAATCAGGATACTTAGTTAAACACATTCTTGAACCTTTAATGGTTCAGAACTATGTCTAACAACTGTAAACCTATATAACATTGTCATATATGCGTGTACTAATAATAGATACGAATAGATATAACATGTAAACAACCAATAAACATAAAAGGAAGAGATTCTCATTATAATAATCAAACGTTACATATGTGTTATAAGAAGAAGTTCTATTACATTGAAGCTCACTAGACAAGAACTTGGGACATGTGTACCAACACACCTAGGGTATGCTACAAAGGTCCCTGTCAGTCTCAATGACTGACCCTGCATGTATCCTTCGGGTTAGCTAAACCCCATACAGTTGAGCTAATGACAACATGATCGTGCACCACCTTTTCATTTGCTTGCAAGACTTTCATTTATTCCTTTATGTTCCACTTTTCTTTATCATTAATCTTTCATTTTTACTAATGATAATAATTTACGTTTATGATCATAAACACACCACGTAAATTCACACAATATAATATAATATAGAACAAAAGAATAGATCATAATCATGCACAATAATGACAATTATAAACCTAAAGTCAATCTAGGGTGGTCAAACCTTAATAATTCTATAAATCATAAAATTTCAAAAAATAAACTAAGTGTCCTGGGTGTTTTAAAACTATGCAGGCGCATGAAGCCTGGTTAGGCATTTTTCAACTATGCGGGCGTATGGGCTTACTTAGGCGTTTCAACAATTAGGCGTATGAGCCACTTCGAGCGCATGGGAACTATTTGGGGGTATGGGGTATACTTTGGTGTTTTTACAAAACACTTAGGCGCATGAACCACTGTTTAGGCGCATGAGCTTACACTTAGAAATTCTAAGGCATTTTCAAGGCGCATGAGCTACTGTTTGGGTGCATTATCATATACATAGACTTTCTAAGTTATATTTTCAGGCGCATGGGCCCTGTTTGGGCGCATGACCTTACCTAAAACATTTTAAGACAAAATAGTGGGTGCATGGGCCCTGTTTGGGTGCATGGGCAACACTTAAATATATCTAAGGCAAATTCAGGCGCATGAGCCTTATGTAGGCGTATAAACCTTCTGTTTAACATATTTTTCAAATGTTTTCAGTCTCAAACATCATATCATAAGCATGTCCATCTCATAAACAACCATAAAACATCATTTCACGTACATAAATACATACGGTTACATACATAAAAACTGTAAAATTATTTTTTATACATTTTCAACCCCAAAGATGTTTTAAAACATGTAAAAGACGGGGTCTAGAACTCACCTAATGCAGTCTTCAAGTAAAACTACTCCAAACTTGAAGTTACCAAAAGTTCAAATGCCTAAAACAAACCAAAACAAGCATCCAAACACATAGAACACTTATAAATTGGTTCTAAGTTCGAAAACCCTACAAAGCCGACCAAAAACACTTAAAACACTTACCAAATTTTGCGAATTTCAGACCTTTCTTCTTTCAAAACAGAGAGAAAACTTCTCTTCTTCTTCTTCTCCTTTTTCAGTCGACTGATAGGTTGTAGAAGCAGGTTGCATGGGTGGTAGTACTTAAAGTAATAATAAAATATTAAGTTTTGTACTTTTTACAAAAAGCCCCTTCATTTTTGCTCCTTCTCATTTTCTTTCAAGATACTTTTTTTCTTTTCTTTCTCTTATTTCTTTTCTTTCTTTTATTTTTGACAAAATTTCTGGGTGTTACAAGTCCACCCCCCTTAAATAGGCTTCGTCCCCGAAACCTGTCACTTTTCGGATAACTGTGGGTATTGCTATCTCATCTCTTCTTCAATCTCCCACGTAGACTCTGAACCTTTTAGGTGTTTCCATTGGACATGCACTAGTGGAACCACTTTATTCCTCAACCTCTTTTCTTTTCAATCAATGATTGCCACTGGTTGCTCTACATAATTGGGCCGTTCATCTACTTCAATATCATACAGTGGTAGAATCATATCTTCATCAACTAAGCACTTTCTCAGATGAGATACATGGAATGTCGGATGAATTCCACTTAACTCTTCAGGCAATTCTAATCGATAGGCAACCTCTCCTACTCAGGCGATGACTCGGAAGGGCCTTATATATATTGGGCTTAACTTGCCCCTCTTACAAAACCGAATTATTCCTTTCTAAGGTGAGACCTTCAACATAACTTGGTCGCCCACCTTGAATTCGATCGGTCTACGCCTCTTGTCGGCGTATGACTTTTGCCTATCTTTCACCGCTTTCATGAAAGCCTTTATCCTTTCTAACTTCTCAGTGGTAGCCTAGATCTCCTCAAGGCACCCCAATTCTTTTTGTCCGATATCACCCAAACATACAGGTGTTCTACACCTCCTACCATATAGCATTTCATAGGGTGGTATGCCAATGCTGGCATGATAACTGTTATTGTACGAGAATTCTGCTAACGGTAAGTGATCATCCTAACTTCCTCCAAAATCGATCACGCATGCTTGGAGCATATCCTCAAGCATCTGAATCGTCCTCTTAGATTGACCATCTGTTTGAGAATGATTAGCCATGCTAATGTGTAGTCTCGTCCCAATCGCATCATGAAACCTCTTCCAAAACTTTGATGTGAATCGGGTGTCACGTTCTGACATGATAGACACCAGCACACCAAGACAATCTATAATATCCTTAATGAACAGATCTGCCAGTCTCTCAGATGAATACATCTCGTAGATTGGTAGGAAGTGAGCACTCTTTATCAGACGATCAACAATCACCCAAATGGTACCGCACCCCCTCGCCGTACGAGGTAGCTTAGTAATAAAATCCATGGTGATGTGCTCCCACTTCTATTTGGGTATATCAAACGGTGTTGGATCTTCCCGTATGACTCCTGATGTTCTGCCTTTACTTGTAAACAAGTAAGGCACTTGCTCACGTACTCTACTACATCATGCTTCATTCCCGGCCGCCATTAATCTTTCTTCATATCCTGATACATCTCCGTGGCACAGGTATGGATGGAGTATCGAGTCTTATGAGCTTCATCCGTAATCCGCCCCGTAGGTCACCATAATGAGGGATCCATATCCGTCCGTTTTGGGTCCTAACCTCGAGCGTGTTTTCACCCAATTCTGTGACTAGACCTCTCATTCGTTCAAAATTTAGGCGATCTTCTTTCAACGCCTCATCTTCGAACCCTTTCACCTGGGTTATCACATCAGCGGTCATAACCAACTAATAAGCCTTCACCCGAATTGGCTCGGGTCTCTCCTTACGACTAAGGGCATCGGCCATAACGTTGGCCTTACCCGAATAGTAATGGATCTCATAATCATAATCTTTGATGAGCTCTAACCATCTCCTATGAGGCTCATGTTAAGATCCTTTTGCTCGACGAAATACTTCAAGCTCTTGTGGTCAGTGAAGATTGTGCACTTCGTCCCGTATAAGTAGTGCCTCCAAATCTTCAACGCAAAGACTACAGCCGCTAACTCCAAATCAAGGGTGGGATAATTGACTTCGTGGGTTTTCAGCTGTCGGGATGCGCTGGCTATTACCCTTCAACGTTGCATCAATATGCAGCCTAATCCTGAATAAGAAGCATCTCAATATACCACTAAGTCCTCACTCCCTTCGGGTAACATCAAAATAGGAGCTTGGGTCAATCTCGTCTTCAACTCCTCAAAAGCATCATCCTGTTTCTGACCCCACTCAAACTTCACATCTTTGCGGCTCAATTTGGTCAAAGATGAGGCGATCTTGGAAAAGTTTTGGATGAACCTCCTGTAATAACCAGTAAAACCCAAGAAACTACGGATCTCGGATGGCGTCTATGGAGACTTCCATTGAATCACTGCCTCAACCTTTACCGGGTCTACCATAATTCCTTCAGCATTAACAACATGACCCAAAAATTGCATCTCACGCAACCAAAAAGCACACTTAGAGAATTTAGCATATAATTTTTCTCTCCGAAGTGTCTCTTACACCTCACGTATGTGGCCGACATGTTCTTCCTCACTTCTCAAATTAATCAGGATATCATCGATGAACACAATCACTGATTTATCTAACGTGGGCCGACACACTCGGTTCATCAAATCCATAAATGCAGTTGGCGCATTAGTCAAACCAAAAGACATAACAAGAAACTCGTAGTGTCCATAACGCGTGCGAAAAGCCGTCTTAGGAATGTTTTGCTCCTTCACCTTCAATTTATGGTAGCCAGATCAAAATCTGTCCTCGAAAACCAACTGGCACCTTAGAGCTGATCAAACAAATCATCAATCCTTGGTAGCGGTTATCGATTCTTTACCGTCAACTTGTTCAGCTCGCAATGTTCAATACACATCCGCATACTAACGTCCTTCTTTTTCACAAACAATACTGGCGCACCCCGGGGGGAGATGCTCGGTCGAATAAACCCTTTATCCATCAGCTCCTGCAGTTGAGCCATTAGCTCTTTCATCTTGGTAGAAGCTAATTGATATGGTGCCCTGGCAACGGGTTGAGCAACGGGTATCAGAACAATCTGAAACTCAATCTCGCAATCCGGTGGCACACCTAGCAAGTCTTCTCGGAAGACGTCTAGAAAGTCACGCACAACCGGCACATCAGATAGTTGGGGTACTGGCCCGTCCACATCTTTCATGTAGGTAGGTAGGCACTACATCCATGCCTCATATACTTTCCTGCCACCGCCAACGAGATCGCCTTTGGAACCATAGTGACACGATCATCGTAAACCATTACCGAACTCCCATCGGGTGCAATTAATCGAATCATCTTCTTACGATACATGATGTTTGCCTCATAGGATGCTAACCAGTCCATCCCTAGTACTACATCTAATCCACCTAGGGGTATCACATGTAAATTGGCAGAAAACCTATGGCCTTCTAGTTCTATGGCATAGTCCTCCATGATATTACTACATCTAGTAGACTTACCAATAGCAGTTTCTACATCGAATAGCTCATCAATACTCCTACTACTAATAGATAGTTTAGCATAGAAAGTAGTGGAGATGAAATTCCTACTAGCACCAGAATCAAATAATACAGAGGCACAAGTTTGGTGTACTAAAAACATACCTGACATGATATGAAGATCCACTCTGGCCTCCTCCCGGATCCTCGTGAAAGCTCTAGCACTTTCTCTCTACCCTTCTTCTTTAGCCTTCTTCGCCCCAGAACTCTCGGCCTTTGGATTCTTACAGTCCTTGCTCATGTGGCCCTACTCGCCACAGCTATAACTCCTCGGTACCCTATAGTCTCTAGAAATATGACAAGGCTTCCCACACTTTAAGCATACGTTCAATCCTAACCTACACTCGGCGGTATGCTCCCTTCTACATTTACCGCACTTCCTCAGCCCCGAGTTTGATGTCGCCCTACGATCATCCATCTTCATCTTTTTGTTGTTTGGAGCGAAATCACCACGTCCAAACCGCTTCCCGTTCCAGTTCTTATCACCACCACCTGTCTTCTTCGTCTCTACCACATTCTCCCCTCGCTCATCATACAACCTACCCACTAGGTCCACAACTGATCAAAAGGTACCCAGTCAGGCAGCAATCAAGTGCCTACGTATATCAGTCGGCAAACCCAGACATACCTCCTAATCTTCCTTGATATCGGAGTTACCTGATCAAGCATCAGCCTTGCCATCTCATTGAATTTGGTGGCGTATTGTTGGTGTGTTATAGTTCCTGCTTCTAGCTGTAGATACTCCCTCTCAATATTGAGTAACTTCTTGTGAGGACAAAACTCTTCAATCACCAACTTCTTTAGTTTTGGCCACCTTATATTTTGTCCCACCAGCATAAGGTCGAGTCAACCAACGAGTGGGTGGAAAACTTCACCTTCTGATCTTCTTAACACTCACTGATAGCAAGCACCGCCTCCATCTCCCTCACCCATCGGTGAGCAGCAGTAGCATTATCGTTCCCATCAATGGTTGGGGGCTTGCATCTCTGAAATGCCCCATAGTTACATCCTCATGCAGTTTCCTGGATGGCTTCTTCCTCCTCCTCCTCACTCAAGAAAATCGTCTCGGTCTTCGATCGTTCCCTTTCCTCCCTTCCGGTGGTCCTTCTCCTCTCTTTCTTCTCATCCTCTCTTACCGCCTTGATCACTTCAGTCAGTACAGACGGTAGAATCGTCTGCATGACTTGAAGGACTTCCTTTACCACCGCCTCTTTCACCGAAGCCCTTAAGTTTGCACTCACATCACTACCCTCCTAGTGATGCACCTCGGGCTCTTCACAGGCCCTCTCAGCAGTCTTGGTCTTATTCCTAGTAACACGCGGTTTAGCACCACGTCCTCCCTGTACTCCACCCCTAGAGGCCTTAGATGATCTACCTCCAGCCATTCTCTAATCATTATATGATTCAAACACTAACACGGTCATACAATGTAATAGCTCAGTTTATGTTAAGTATAGTAAGCCCCTAATTATAGTGGCCAGTTGCGATTAGCCACTTACTTTACTCCTCACACCCCAATCATTCCCTATCCTGACTACATCAGTATCTAAATCTACTATGAGCACATAATCAAATAGCACATGCACATAACTTCAATTAACGTTTGAGAAAAGGAAATACCTGATGACACGTAGCTAGTCGGGCTGAAATCCATCCATTTGTCCCATTTTCAATTTAAGTTTATGTTTTTGAAAATATTTACCCAATTTTCTTAAACTTTGGCTCTGATACCAACTTGTAAGGCCCCGTTCCTGGAGACCTTACAGTTGGACATTCATAACACTGAACATACATAATACTATACATTTCATAAAACATTGCAGCGGAATTACATTAACAAAAGCCCATTCATTTTATTATTAATTACTGTTGTTAAGTAATACATCGTTGTTCACTAGTTGCAAAAAGATTGTTTAAATGCATCACAAAACAACAATAACATCAAAACATGAATGGATGTCAGTTTTGTCCCGTCGAGTAGCTTCACCCTCGTGCCATCCTTAGCAATATTTACCTGCCAACTGAAAATGTATAAAAGTCAGCGTTGCTGAGTGAGTTCTAGTTTTAAAAGTAATAAAATACCTTGTATAGATATATGAAAATATCCTTTGTTATAAAATGCTTCCTTTATTTTGGTTTGTGATCACACATCATACATACATCAAAGTAATACTTTTTTTCATTCCTTTACTGTACGCATTCGTAAGTAATACTTTTTTTCATTCCTTTACTGTACGCATTCGTTCATTTTGTACTTTTAACATAATTTTTCACTTGCTTACAGACCAATGTATAATACCCCGAACATTGTGCATGAAGCTGATGTTAGGCCTGTGGTCTATAAATAGACCACGAACATTATGCACTATGCTGACCCAATCACCTAGGGTATGCTACAAGGGTCCCTATAAGTCTCAATGACTGACCCTGCATGCATCCTTCGGATTAGCTAAACCGCATACAGTTAAGCTAACGACAGCATGGTCGTGCACCTTCTTTTCATTTGCTTGCAATACTTTCATATATTCCTTTTTGTTCTAATTTTCTTTATCATTAATCCTTCACTTTTATTAATGATAATACTTTACATTTATGATCATAAACACACCATGTAAAGTCACACAATATAATATAATATGGAATATAAGAACAGATCATAATCATGCATAATAATGACAATTATAACCCTAAAGTCAATCTAGGGTCAAACCCTAATAATTCTTTAAACATAAAATTCATAAAAATAAACTAAGTTTCCTAGGCGTTTTAGCACTATGCAGGCGCATGAAGCTTGTTTAGGTATTTTCAACTATAAGGGCGCATGGGCTTACTTAGGCGTTTCAACACTTAGGCGCATGAGCCAGTTCGGGCGCATGGGCACTATTTGGGCGTATCGGGTATACTTGGGCGTTTTTAGCAAACACTTAGGCACATGAGCCACTGTTTAGGCGTATGAGCTTACACTTAGAAATTCTAAGGCATTTTCTCGACGCATGCTACTGTTTGGGCGCATTATCATATACTTAACTTTATAAGTTATATTTTCAAGCCCATTGGCCTTGTTTGGGCGTATGACCTTACTTAAAACTTTTCTATGACAAAATAGTGGGCGGATGGGCCCTGTTTGGGCGTATGGGCAATACTTAAATCTTTCTAAGGCAAATTCAGGCGCATAAGCCTTATGTAGGCGTATGAACCTTCTGTTTAACATATTTCTCAAATGTTTTCAGTCCCAAATATCATATCATCCTACTCTAAGCTTATAATACCTATTATAAGCATGTACATCTCATAAATAACCATAAAACATCATTTCACGAACATAAATACATACGGTTACATAAATAAAAACTATAAAATCATTTTTTATACATTTCAACCCCACAGATGTTTTAAAACATGTAAAAGACGGGGTCTAGAACTCACCTAATGCATCCTTCAAGTAATACTCCTCCAAACTTGAAGTTACGAAAAGTTCAAATGCCTAAAACAAACCAAAACAAGCATCCAAACACATAGAACACTTATAAATCAGTTCTAAGTTCGTAAACCCAACAAAACTGACCAAAAACACTTTAAACACTTACCAAATTTTCCAAATTGTAGACCTTTCTTCTTTCAAAACCGAGAGAATACTTCTTTTTTTCTTCTTCTCCTTTTTCAGTCGACTGATGAGTTGTAAAAGCAGGTTGCATGCACAGCCATACTTGAAGTAATAATAAAATATTAAGTTTTGTACTTTTTACACAAAGTCCCCCTCCTTTTTTGTTGCTTCTCATTTTCTTTCAAGATCCTTTTTTTTCTTTTCTTTCTCTTATTTCTTTTCTTTCTTTTATTTTTGACAAAATTTCCGGGTGTTACACAGTTCTACTTGGTACTTTGGTGCATGTATGCAGAAAGCCATTTGGTTGCTTTGGTTGCATCAACCTCCATATATACCATACACACTTAGGTCGTTGGACAATGTGATTCTCCCGGATGCCATTATACTACAAAATTTTAAAAAAGTGAGAAATAATTATAAAGTTAACATTTATGAAATGAACATAGGTTTGTATTTGATAGAATTTAAAAACATCACACACAATGTGATAGTTGGGAATGTAAGTCGAATGTAAATTTTGTAAAGAATGTAGTATTAATTTATAGTATTTGTGAAATACACAATTATAGAAGGTGCATCCCATGTGATACGTAATTGTACACTTATTGACAAAAACAAAAGGAAACAATTTGAATTGATTGAATCTAATTATTGTGTTGGGTCTAATAAGATTGGTGCAACCAAAACAAACACTTAACATGATTTTGGTATAATTTATGAAGGACTTCCGAAGACAAAGCTGCATTTCTAATGATTAGTCCATCACCTTTCGAAGCAAAGACTAGAAGAACTTATGAAGAGAAACTTAGTCTTTGGAGACTAAGTTTACTCTTTTGACGTATGAAGAAGATAAAGAATGGAAGCATCTGATTCGAAGAAGTCGTTCCTTCTGAAGCCAAAGTATCTTTGGAAGACTTTATGTCTTCGGAAGTTTCCTCACTGATAGGTTCAAATGGATCAATTCTATGTTATGATTAAGCAATTAACAATTATATGAACAAAGTAATCAACAATTGCAAATATTCAAAACAGTTTCTATTGATAGGTGCAAGGATTACAGTGTACAATTAAGAGAAAAGTTCAAACGTCTATCTATACAATGCACATAATCCTATTTATACTAAACAAAGAAACTAAAGGAACATATATTACACATAAGTCCCTAAACTATTACAAAAGTAAAATACAAAGACACAAGTAAAGACAACATGTTAAATCTTTAAGAAGTACTAACAATACTCCCCCTAAAATTTACATGGTCTTCAGTTTGATCTTCAATCCTCTTTCTCTTTATCTTCTCAGCTTCAAACTTCTATCTTCTTCAGTCCTTTTTGCTTCAGTCTTCTATCTTCTCTTTATCTGTAATCCTCTTTCTTCCTTTCATCCATCTTCAAGCTTTAAAATAATCCTCTGCTTCTTCTTTGACTTTAAACAGCGGCTTCTCCTTGTATAGCTCTTGTTCTCTTAAGGCTTTAGCAATAGCAGATTTGAACTTGCTAGCTAATACACCTTGTTCAGGCTTTGCCTCGTTTGTTTTTATTTCCATTTTGCTCATTACTTTAAGTGTATCTTTAGATAATCCTGTAATGTCAATGTTAGCATACAACTCAATAGGTTTTGAAATACCTTTTGAGTATACTTCTAACACTCCTTTATTGGATATTCTCATAAACTTTATCTCTTTAATGTCTTTCTTGACTATGTTTGCATAAGCCGAAGCTTTCCTCAGTGAGATTTTCTTTATAGTAGCGTTCATCACTTTAATGATAGACAAGAAATATTTCTTATCATTTTCTGCAACGTCAGGAGATACTCTTTCAAACCTTTGGACTGATAGGAAAGAGATATAGCTTGGATGTAACAGTTTAAGCTCAAACACTCCAAACAGTGTAATCACATCCTCATCCCAGTTTACTAGATTTCGGACTAACTTAAGCTCAAATGTGTTAGTATTATAGAACCATCGCAGGATAGGTTTTGACTTCTATGTCCCATCAATATCCTTCAATCCGGGAGTAGTTACTTTTTCAAAGTAATCATCACAAAATTCAATCAGGAAGTGCTCATCCTCTGATTGTTTTCCTTTTATCTTTCTATTTTTCTTCAGAGTAACAAAGTACTCCTTAACCTCTTATGAGCACCTTGTTTCCAAGAAAGCGTACTTACTCTTGTTATTCCTCTGTTTAATAGCTCTACAAACATATCACCATGCTTAGCTCCAGTTGGATTGATCAAAGGTAATTTATTCAACTCCTTTAAGTCTTGAAGTGGGAGCTCTATGATGCTCGAGTAAAAGTGATATACATCACACACAGTATTTACTCTTTTGATCAGGAAAGCATTAAATATCTCATCGTATTTCCAAGCCACAATATTAACTTGGCTGGTAGAATCTGGAGCAATCATAGTATTCAGTAGTTTAGATATAGATTGTCCTTTTTGCAATACGTTCCTCACCAAGTCTCCTGTTGATCTGGCTTTGTTGAATAGTTGCTTCTGATCAAGAGAAACTTTATAAGCTTGTTTCTCTGTCTCAGGGAACATCCTCATAAGCTTTTTCCTTCGCTCGTACATGTTTGTCTTTTGAGCCATTGATCGGATTTCTTGTGGTTTCATAATTCTTGTTCTCTTGGTTATCTCAAGGTATTGAGGATTATCCGTATCCAGTATGATCATCTTGTTAGATTGTTTCTCAGTAGCTTGAAAGCTTCTAACAAGGTTCCTCAAAGATTCACCTTGGAGTCTCTTCAGTCTTTTCCATGGATAGTCTCTGGCTTGTAGCCATGATCTCAATGCTACAATGCTCATCTCATCAGGATCCGGATGGTTAAGCTCAGAACTTGACATTTCTTCAACATTTATGCTCTCTTGCAATGAATTCCATTCACCATGCTCCATCATAATTTCATTTGGATACACTGGAGCTACTGACTCTGCAGTTATACATTTTTCATACTCTTCATTTATCTGCGTCACTGTCAGTCCATCCAAGAACACTCGGTTATACTTCATTTTTACCAAGAAATTGTATCTATCCTCAAAATCAATTGGTACTTCATCTGGAGCTGTTTCCACAGGAGTGAAGTCATTTTCAAGATTTGCTTCATTAATATCTTCATCTTCTTGCACCTCATCATGCCAGTCATCATTGAAATCTTCTTCAATATCATCAAGTGCTTTAATATTTTCTTAAACATACTTTACACCTTCCTCCTGAACTTCAGTAAACTTTTGAAGTTTAGATGAAGAGTCAGGTAAAACTGATTCATCTAGTTCATCTAACTTCCTTTTACCTTTATCAACAGCAGGAGTTTCTTCAATGTTAATTGGATTTATTTTAGATACAATCTCAATATCAGGTGAATCAAACTTTTGAGTTTCTTTCAATTTAGCCAACTCTTCTTTCAGCATTTCATTTTCTTTGGTCATCTTTTTAAACTTTTCTTCCATAACATCATAATCTCTAATCATTACATCAAAAGTCTTCATGATCTTATTCTTATCATTCACCACACTCACCATCTCAGCATCCTTCATTTAATAACCTCTTTTAGCTTTAAGTTTTCTTCTTTCAACTCAACTATCTCTTTTTCCTGAGACATGATGATTTCTTTCAACTTCTCAGACTCATCAACATCTATGATTTCTGTCAGCAGCATGATCAGACACAGTAGCTTCACTGCTATCACCTTGACGTCCCTCAGTTGCACCATCATCACCATCATTATCACTATCATCTGATGAGCTTTCAGCAGCTTCATCATCATCGTCACTTTCATCATCATCTTCATCACGTTCATCATCTTCTTCTTCGATGGTCTCTTCAATAACATCCTCAATCAAATCTTCACTGCTATCTCCTTGATGTCCCTCAGTTGTACCATCATCACCATCATCATCATTATCATCTGATGAGCTTTCAGCAACTTTATCATCATCATCACTTTCATCAACATCTTCATCACTTTTATCATCATCCTCTTCAATGATCTCTTCAATAACATCCTCAATCAAATCATTTGGATCTATTGGTTCCTCCTCAGTCAAATGAAAATGTTGTTGATGAATATAAACCTCATCCATAGCAACATTCCTCATGTAATCAAATAAAGGAACATTTGGAGCTCCAGTAATAACAGCCAATTTCTTGTACACAATTTCACACATGTATTCAAGTTCAAGTCTATCACCTTCAACTCTATCTACATATAAATCAGGATGATCTTATTGATGATCTTATTGATGATCAACTGAAGAAATCTAGGATACATCAAGTAGTTATTCCTTTTTCCTCTCTCTAGATTATAGATGAATCCATCCATAATCCATTTAGCCTTGTTAAATCTTTTGTTTGTGGCTAAGGCAATGATAGGAGGTGCAATGTCCACTAGGAATGAGTCCCATCCTACACTTCTCTTGGACATGCACTATTGGAATATGTAACAGAGTAATTTCCAATGGTTATACACCCTAGTCCTGAAGAATTGTTTCTTAGGGAAATGGTCAGGGTGACCCATAATCATAAACACCTCTCTACATTCATTGAATGTATACTCTGCTAAGCCTTGAGGCTCATTCTCTCCAAGTCTGAGAGCTACTCTGATTGCTTGCTTAGAGACCTCAATCATCCTATCATTGGTTATGAATGCTCTAAGAACCTTGTTCCCTTCATCATCTCTTTCTATTTCAGCTGTTCTCTAGAATCTCTTTATTAATCTTGCATTAATCACTGGTCTTGCACACATGGCATACACATATTTGGTTCTTAGCAGAAATCTTTTAATCTCCTCATAACCAACTGCTTCTCTAACTTCTTCATCTAAATAAGCAGCTACATTATGCTTTGGTTCGAATTTTAATTCAGCCATCTGCATAAATAAACACACAAACTTTAGATACCTTGTTTCTTTGAAACAATTTCATTTTATCAAACTTTGAATTAAATGTTAATGAATTATTATGTTTTAAACACTTAGTTTTGATTTTACATCAACTTGTAATTAATCATTTTCTAGAATTTTTAAAATTTCTGTCCAAATCATATTAAATACAAATTGTAGTATGATTTTTTTATCAATTAAGTTTCTATGAATTTTTAATTTTTTTTTATTAAAAAAATTTCAAACTTTCAAACTGTTCATCTTCATCCTTCGAACTTGTGAAGAACACTTTTCAATCAATGTTAATGAAACAACATTTCCACATATCAAATAGCTCGAAATTCAGTGTATATTAACAATCTAAGATCAATTTAAGTTCTTAGTTTCATTTTGATGCATCTATTTCAAGTTTTTCAAGTTTTAGGGTTAAAAACCCCTAAATAGACTCGAAACATCTGACCGATTATGAATCAGTAACTTGAAATGACATGATTTTAACTATGAACTTACGCTTGTGAAACACTTATACATCTTTTCAATTACAGTATTTCAGAAACAGATGAAACAGATTGAGTGTGATGGGTGAAATGAGTGTCGTATGAGATCATGGGTTTTGGATTGTGAATGAGTGAAAATTGAGAAGTGTTGTTTATATACTAAGTGAAAAATTCTAGACACATGAGCACTGTATGGGCGTTTGAGGTTAGGCGCATGAGAACTATTCAGTCGCATAAGCACTTTTCAGGCGGTTTTGCACTGTTCAGGTGGTTTTGCACTGTTCAGCCGCATGAGTCTATATGAAACGTCTAACACCTAGTGAATTTTCCACTTGATATGTCTGGTACTGTGTAGGCGCATGAGTTTGTTGAACCGCCTAACACTTAACCAATTTTCTCAGACGTCTGACAACTGTTCAGGCACATGATGATATGAGAAACGCCTAAACAGTTGTAATATTTCTGAAATCTCATCATTCACCTACTTGGACTTATGATCACTGTTTATGCGCATGAGTTTCAATACACTTGTATATTTTTTACATCTTTCACCTGAACACTGTTTAGACTTATTAGCACTATTCACGTACTAATATTCAAACAATTTTCAGAATTTTGATTTTTTCCTAAAGTTTACATTTTTGACCATCGATTTTCACTTTTTATATTTTAAACCCTTTTATTTTAATTAAATTTTTTAAAATTCAATTTCCATTCATTTTAATCTCAAAGTTAAACAAATTGGTGTTATTTACAAAATTTGCAAGAAGCTTTTCCACTTGAAAATTTTTATAGGCTCATTTTGTCATTATCAAAATTTTACATTATCAAACACACACATACTTTGAACATTTAGCTTCATCCTTTCCATTCAACATTTTAATTTTGATTTTCTGAGAAACTCTTACTTTTATTACTTCCCCTAAACTTTTAAGTTTTATAAACTTAGAAGTTTCCCAAGTTGACACAAGAAGATCACACTTATCATTGTTAAATTGCCTGCACACAGAAAACATGCACAAAATCAAAATTAAAGCAGAAACAAAATCTAATATTTACAATAGAATCATTGTCTGCAGTGAGATCATATCAGTTAAGATCATCACATCAAAATAAAATAAAGTGTGAGTAGTAATAGACAATGAATAAATCCTGATCAAGTGTGTTCCAGGTCAGTGATTTCACAGCAAAGGAGACACAAGATCCAAGGACAGACAATGAGTCTTTTTGACAAAACAATCAGCTCACTTACTTTTTCAATTCTCGGATTGATTAGGGTAGAGTTAGATATGACATGATGTGACTCATATAAAGACTTAGAGAGATCAACTATCATCAAGACATGCAAGAAAGCATAAATTCTCAACTTATTACCTGACATATATGCATAACAAGAGTTCATGTTACTAATTTAGCATAAAATGATCATGGATAACCATTTGATCAACTCTAACCATCCATTTGAATGGTTTGTGCACATTGGCATCTTTTGCATCAAAGGAGAATATCCAGGTCTGTAATCACTTACAACAAAGGATATCTCAGCATTTCAGGTGTATGATGACTCATAACAAAGAAGTGAGATGATGCTTGTAACAGATCTCATGGTTAGTCATATCACCACCTGGTATGAGTGTTGTAACTTTACAAGCAATCGATCTGATAAGCTAATACAACTCAAAAGTACTTAGATGAACACACATACATGCATAGATGATTTAGTTTAATCACAAGAATTAACTTTTTCAGTATAATAGCATGAGATTGTCTACACATCATATCTGATCATGTCAGACTTTATTATCGAGTGAAGTATGCAACTGATCTCGCTAATGTACGATCATTTCTCACATGTTGCAAAAGCATATTCATTCATAAAAATGAATTAACAAAAAAAGAAAGACTCTATTTTTGTAGTTTTTGTTTTATATTTGTATCTTTAATTTTGAGTTTTCTACTTTTGTATTTGGTTTTTCTTTAAAAAGAAACACAAACACAAACTACAATCAAGCAAATAACTTTGACAGGTCGCTTACTATGACCTTTTGGATTAGGGAGGGTTTTGATAATGTTAAGATTTAAAGAACTAAAAGACAAACTTAAAAACCATTTTTACACATGGTTAATAAGACCAATTGACTCCACTAAGTACTCAAACCGTCCTGGTAAGAAGGCTTTAGTAAATAGATCAGCCAACTATTTTTCAGTTGTAATTTGAATCAAAATGATTAAAACTTTTTTAGAGTTATCTCTGAGAAAATGATATCGAATCTCGATATGTTTTGTTTTTGAATGTTGGACTGGATTAGCTGTAATTAACATAACAGTAGTGTTATCAATGTAAATGGGTGTTTTAAGAAAATTGAACCCATAATCCAGCAGTTGGCTTTGTAACCAAAGTATTTGCAAACATCCTGCTGATGCAGCTATGTACTCAACTTCTGCAGTTGAAACAGAGACATTCGTTTGTTTCTTGCATTGCCAAGAGACTAATAGGGGACCTAGAAACTGAGATCCACCCATTGTAGATTTTCTATCTTGATAACATCCTCCATAATCAATATTTGTATATCCATGTAGCTCAAAGTTTCCATCGTAAGGATACCATAGCCCTAGAGCCAGTTTACCTTTGAGATACCTGAATATCCTCTTGACAGCAATTAAGTGGGATTCTTTCGGGTCTGATTGATACCTAGCACAGACACAAACAACATACATAATGTCTGGTCTAGGTGCAGTAAGATACATTAAAGAACTAATCATAGATCCGTATAAAGTTTGGTCAACTGATTTTCCTTTTGGATCAGGCTCAATCTTGGAGTTTACATCAGCTGGAGTTCATATGGACTGACAATCTTACAGTTTGAATTTCTTCAAGAGTTTGTCAACAAACTTCTCTTGATTGATGAATATACCATCTGTAGATTGTTGAACTTGTAGTCCAAGGAAGAAATTGATTTCTCCCATAGAACTCATTTGAAAACGAGACTTCATGATTTCTTTAAATTCATGGCACAGTTTTTGACTGGTAGAACCAAATATGATATCATCAACATACACTTGCACACATAAGAGATCATCAGCATCCTTCTTTATGAATAAAGTTGGATCGATTTTCCCCCTCGTGTATCCATGTTGGATTAAGTGTTTTGACAATGTCTCATACCAGATTCCAGGTGCTGGATGGAGTCCATATAGAGCTTTGCTAAGCTTGTCACCCGATGTGGAAATTCTGCATCCTCAAAACCCAGAGGTTGCTTCACGTACACATCATCAGTGATTGGACCATACAAGAATGCACCTTAATATCCATTTGATACACCTTGAATTTCATGAATGATGCATAAGCCAAGAAGACACGAATGGATTCAAGTCTTGCAACTGGAGCAAATACTTCATCATAGTCAATTCCTTCTTCTTGTGTGTATCCTTGTGCAACTAGTCTCGCCTTGTTTCTAATGACTATTCCTCGATCATCGGTTTTATTCATAAACAACCATTTTGTGCCTATAGCATTTTCTCTTTCAGGTAAATCCACCAAATTCCACACTTCCTGTTTGTGGAATTGTAGTAATTATTCTTGCATAGCCTCAATCCAACCATTGTCCTTTAACGCTTCGGTAACGTTTTTAGGAACAATTTGAGAAAGAAAACAAGAGTGTAAGCAAAGGTTTGCTTGTTGTGATTTACTCCTTGTTGTTCTCTCATTTAATAGACCAATAATCTGAGATGTTGGATGGTTCTTGTGAATACGAGATGTCAGAATCTCATCACCTTGAACATTAACATCCAGATTTTTTTGATTCAAGTTGGAGAGCTGATGCAGTAGGCTAGAAGAATGTGGTCTGAAATTTGGAACTTGAGTCGGTGAGTTGATAAAGTAATAAAGATTACCAGTGCCAACTACATCATCAGAGATAGATGATGTTCCTGACTTAGGTTGCACAAACTCATTACCATCATTAGGAAATTGTTGTGAATCATCAGAATTTTCCAAAACATGTTGCTTAGGAATTTATTGATCATGATTCTCTGAATTGAAGATGGGATCTCTCACAAATGAGAAAAACAGATATTTTGGGCTTGAATCATCCATATCATCAGAGTCTGAATCATCACTAAAGGATCCATGATCTCCTACCTGTTTCCTGTTGATGCAAGAAGATTCAAACAGATTAAAATTGAATGAGTTTGACAATGTGTCTAAATCAAATAACCATGCTGAACCATTTGCAACTGATGGAAAAGAATTTTCAATAAATTTAACATTGAACGTTTCAATGATAATATTTGTCTTAGAGTTATAAACTCTATAAGCTTTAGAAACTGACGAATATCCAAGAAAAAAATCCATCATCAGATTTTGCATTAAATTTGACTAGCTGATCATTCGAATTTAGAATCAAAACAGGATAACCAAAAGATTTAAGAAAATTTATGTTTGGTTTCCTACCAAACATCAACTCATAATGAGTTTCTGTTTATCTTTTACCAATATAGTATAATTCTAAATGAAACATGCAGTTGATATGGCTTCATCCCAGAATGTGATTGCAATCATAGCATCTGCTAACATTGCACGGGCTGCTTCAATCGATGTTTGGTTTTTACCTTTCTACAACTCCGTTTTGTTATGGAGTTCTAGGAGCACTGAATTGATGAGCTATCCCTTTTCCTTCACAAAATAAATCAACATTAGCATTTTTGAATTCTATTCCATTATCACTTCTAATTATTTTGACTTTTAGATCAATTTGATTTTCTACTTTAGTGATAAACTCTTTTAACACTTCAGCTGTTTCAGATTTTGCATGCAAAAAGAAAACCCAAGAAAATCTTGTATAGTCATCAATGATAACTAAACAATATGATTTCTTTCCAATGCTCTACATATTAAAAGGACCAAATAAATCCATGTGTAACATCTGTAGAGGCTTTGAAGTTGAGTTTATCTGTTTGGATTTATAAGACGCTCTGTGTTGTTTTCCTTTCAAACATGCTTTACAGAGATTTGATGTAGCGAAATTATCTTATGGAATTCTTACTACATGACTTCCTGCTACAAGTTTGTTCATGTTTTTGAAGTTGGAATGACCGAGACGTCTATGCTAAAGCTGGCTTTCATCATTTGATGCGTGAGCAATGAGACAAGTTGTTTTTGTTGAAGGGTCAACATGAGACATATCTAACTTATAGACATCTGTATCTCGAACAGCTTTAACAACAACCCACTCCTTGCTAAACTAAAATCCTGGCTTTAAAATATAACAATGAGAGTCATCAAATAAAGCAGAATAAGATTTATCGCATATTTGTGAAACACTTAAAAGATTAAAGTACAACTGTTCACAGAAGTTGACTTTATCAAAACTTATAATTCCATTAGATACCTTTCCTTCACCGGTTATCTCTCCACCTACATCTCCACCAAAAGCCACATGAGTACCATCTTTTGTCTTAAAGTCATCAAGTAAGGCTTGATTGCCTGTCATATGCCGGCTACTCGCACTGTCAACATACCATGTGTTTACTGGTCTCCGCGGGCGTATCTGCATTCAAAGACATTTAAGTTGAGTTAGTAACCCAAGCCAAGATGGTCTTGGGCTTTCCATATTTATCTACAATGGTAAACTGCTTAAAATAGAGTTTGTTTACATCAGGTTTCTTTTGAAATTTTGAATTTTCAAATCCTCTTTGAAAAACAGTATGATTATCTTTTCTTTGTTTTGACCTCAAAGCATTAAATCTGTTTTCAAGATCATCATCAAGAAATTTTGAACCATCATTTGAAATATTAAAAAAGGTTTTCTTGTTAAATATTTCATTTTTCATTCTCACAGAATGTGGAATAAAGTTTCCTTGATTGTATTGCTGTGATCTGACATTATACTGATTATCATAATCAGAATTGATTCTTTTGAAGGATCTCCAACTCAAAGAAGGTTAATTTGGTAGATATTGAAAACCAAGATTATGATTTCTTGGAAATTATGGATTAACATATCCTTGATTACCAAAATCCTTCCTAGGTGAGTTCTTTCTGAAGAAGCAATCCTCAGTATTATGATTTCGTTCATCATACAATGCACAGTATTTGTTAAAGTAACAATCAGCAGTTGTGTGATTTGTCATATCACATATGTGATAGTACTTGTTAAGATAACATTCAGATATGTCATGATTGTACATATCACATATATCACAATACTTTTGAGAATGATTAAACAACACTTTATTAACCCTTGATGTGGAAGACACATTTGATTTTTATTTGGATTTAGGGGTAGTTAGGTTAATATGTTGTTTGTTTTATGTGATTTTGGTCTTTTGATTCTTAGGATTTTGCTTTGGAACTTGATCACAACTCTTTGAATCCTTAGATACAAATCTTTTATGAACAATGGAAGACTTAGGACCTGAGCTTGTTTTCAGATCAGAGTTAGATTTGATCTTAGGTTTAGATATAGTTTCAGAGATTGTGTTCATGTCAAATGTTCCTACTGACACAAACTTCAGTGGTTTTAGTGGAATTGATTGATTTGATTGATTGATTGGTTCAAACTTTTTATCTTTAGCTGCTTTTCTTCTTCTTTGATTTCTTGTTCTTGATGAGGTTTTAGTGCTTTGGATTTTGATTAAATCTTGAGAAGATTCTTTTTCACAATCTTTGTTTTGAATTAATTCATTTGAGCTTGAATCATCAGAACATGAAGTGTCTGATTTCTCTTCTTCACATTTTCCTTTTATTTTGTTCTTGACATCTTTAGCTTTTTCAGTCTTTTGTTAAGGTTCACTTTGTTCAATAACACTCTCACTTTTTGGTACAAAAAGCTTTTTGTTCATTTGTCGTGGTTCATAAGATTTTACTTTAATAGGATGACCATTCTTTATCTTTTCTGAATCTTTCTCTTCAAATATTTCAATGTTTATCTTTTTGATTTCACTCTCGACATTTGATTGACTATTTTTCTTCTTTTCTTGAAATTCTTTAAGCTTAGCTTTATTCTCTGGTGAATGATCACGAGTATTAAAATTTTCAGGTAAGGTATTTGTAATTGATTCAGGCATAGGTTCATGTGTGAATCCTAATCCTATTTTATCTTTATCTTTCCTACCATTCACCAGTTTCTCAACAAATGTCTTTGAGCTTTTAACTTTGGCAAAATCAATTCGAGTTGATGCATGTGCCAATTTTTCTTGTTCAAAAGTTTTTGTCATCTCTTCAAGTTGTTTCTTTACAAGTTCAAGTTCTTTTAATGTTTTGTTCCAACAAGCTTGAAGAGCTATGATTTTATCATCAGAAATTTTATGATCAGTTTTCAGCTTATTGTCCTTTGACTCTTCTTGTTTAAGTTTATCACATATTTTGAACGAGTATGTTCTGCAGTGTTCTAGTTGTTCAAAAACATGCTTTGGTGCACATTTTCTCCCTTATGTTCACTTGAATTTCTGGATAAGAGTTTGAAGACTCAGTGTCAGATGATGAGTTCAGAACCTTTGGTTGTTCAGACTACGCCATGAGAGCAATTTCTTCAGAATTTTCCTTTGGGTCAGCTTTATCACTCCAATCATAGTCTACCTCATTGTCTGATTCACCTTCTATCTTTGGATCCTTGTCTTAAGACTAGTCTTCATCATTCATTTCAGCAACTAGTGCTAAACCAGAAGTATGATCAGCTGTAAACTGTTCTGCATATGCACTCCAGTCATAGCCATCCTTGATCCTTACAACTAATGCTTTCTTTAGTTCTTCAATGGTCTTCTCTTCTTTGACTTCTGGCATTGGCAGGCTTTGATAAGGCTTTTGAAATGTCTTATGAGCCTGTTGATGATATTTCTGACTGTATGAACTACTTTGGCCATTTCCTCCTTGAGTTCTTAGAGCTTTACATTCTCTAGAAAAGTGGCCATAGCTGTTACAGTTAAAACACCTTGACTTTGATTTATCAAACCAAACAGTTTTGTTTGAACTAGGTTTGTAGTTTCTGTTGGCATATGAGTGTTTTTGAGTCCTATAAGCTATCATGACATTCTGCCAGTTAAGATCCATCTCTTCTACATCATCAGGATCCATCTCAAACAAATCCGGCAAAATCAAATCAACTTGAGTTAGATGACTGCCCTGGTATGCTTGAAAACTTGCCATAAATGTTGTAAAGGCAGATTTGGACTCTTCATCCTGTAAAAGGATGTTTATAACATCTTTAACTTTGCTAGGATTAGTAGAGTTAGAAGATGGAGTCTCATTTTGAGCTTTAGGCACTTGAGTTTTTGGAGAAGACTGTGGTTGTGGTTGAGTTGAATAAATAGGTGTACTGGTGAAGAATCCTGCTCCCACAAACAAATCACCATCATCTTCAGGAGTTGACTCATCCATAGCAACAAAGGCATTCTCTGTAGTATTTGCTAGAGAAGCAACATACTTGTATTGAGAAGTTGATGCATTTCTGTCATTATTTCTTGAGCTCTCATCAATTTCTACTGACTCAATCTTAGCAATGAGGAGATCAAGATCCATTGGAAACTTTTCGTATGTTTCAACAAAGTCACAGTGTGTTTGCAGGATGATGGAAGTGCATTTAGAAGTCTATTGTTTACGCCTTTAAGATCATTTTTAATCCCTAGAGTTGACATTTCTGATGCAAGTTGCACATATCTATTCATCATCTGATTTATGGTCTCTCCTGAGGTATGCTCAAACACTTCAAGTTGCCTTTTCAATTTCTATTTTTTAAGGTCTTGAATTTCTTTTCCTCCTTCACAAATAACTTTCAAAGATTTGTACGTTGTTTACCCTGTTTGATAATTCTCAAGCCTTGATAGAACTTCCAAAGGCAACCCTTTACACATGAGTGAATATGCTTTAATATCATTTTTCACCTTTTTCAGATCATCCCCATGTAAATCATCTTCTAGATAAGGTTCTTATGAATCTTTTGTATACACAAAACCTCTATCTGGGCCATCAGAGGTGACAGGAATGTAAGGCCCTTTCTCAATTGACTTCCATAGATCAGTATCTATAGAATTCAGATGGTGTTTCAGCCTGAGCGACAAGTTCTTGAAGTCAGCTCTGTTCTTAAACTTTGGTACACGATTCTCAGAATCTTCAGACTTAACCATCTTTAATTTTTGAATTTATGAAAATATACTTTTTTTGTTGTTTTTGATTTAAAATGAAATAAAGAAAAGAAAATATTTTTGGATTTTTAATTTTGAAAAATATACTAAGTGTTGAAAGAAAAGTCTGATTCTGATGTGCCTGAATAGTTGAGAAGCGCCCACTTTGACTTTGAAAAGCCTAAGGGAATGCCTTAGTGTATTTCTGAAACTTCCAAGCCAGAAACGCCTGAACAGTTCTAAAACACCCAAACAGTGGTTAAGTGTCTGAACAGTTCCAAACCGTCCAAACAGTTCCAAAACGCCTGGTACTTAGTTTCTGAAAAACGTCCAAATAATGCTAAAACGCCATCAAACAGTGTTAAAACGTACAATCTAGAATGCCTGCACAGTGTTAAAGCGTCTTAACAGTGTTCATGCGCCTAAACACTTAGTAATTTTTAGATGATTTTCAACACATCAAACGTCTAATTCATCCTCTTCGTAACAACCTGATCTTAACAAACTTTTCAAAACTTGATTAATTGATCTTAAACTCTTCAATAAAGTATATAAGGTAGTGAATATCAATCCTTTAGCATCATTTTGCTTCAATTAACAACAAAAGTTCATAATTTTGCTGAATTTTATGTTCGAACAACGAAGAACAGCTCGCACTCAAATCTGATGTAAATTCAAATCTCAAAGTGTCAAATCACTCAATTGTGATTCAATTCATGTTTCAAATGATGAAACACAACTGAAATCATCAATTAATTGAACAATTTCTTTCAAAACACAGATTCAAGTAATTCACAGGTGCTCAAAAGTCGTTTTCAAGCTCCAAATCACTGAAATGAAGGCTCTGATAACATTTGGTAGGTTCAAATGGATCGATTCTATGTTATGATTAAGCAATTAATAATTAAATGAACAAAGTAATCAACGATTGCAAAGATTCAAATCAGTTTCTATTGATTAGTTGCAAGGATTACAGTGTACAATTGAGAGAAAAGTTCAAACGTCTGTCTCTACACATTACACATAATCATATTTATACTAAACAAAGAAACTAAACGAACATATATTACACAATAAGTCCCTAAACTATTGCAAAAGTAAGATACAAAGACAAAATAAAGACAACATGTTAAATCTTTAGGAGGTGCTAACATATGTATATTATTTAATCAACTTAAATAGTATCATAAGATAAGCTCTCTAAATAAATGATCCATATAATTTATTTATTCCTCAAGTGCAAATATTTAGGAACCCATTTTCTAAATATCATAAGTGTTAATATTTATTTGCAAGATCATATCTGCAATAAATATCATGGTATTTGTCTAGCTTGTTATTGGGTATGACCCGACTTATATCATAACGTACTAGCCACATCAATTATAATATGTGTCTTGGGCAGACCGGTTCCAACACCTTATCCTTCACTGACCTATTAACCCAATCTGATGAGGATCTCATCTTTACTCAGGGCTATGATGTTGATCTACTACACCACTCCCCAAATCAACTGAGTTCCAGGGAACCTCTGATTTCTATCCCACATCAGTTAAGCCCAACTGAGGTGAGTCCCACAGGTGTGGAGGGGACTCATGTAGGCTTGGCTGCCACTACTAAGAGTGTCTCATTGACCTCTAAGGATAGTGGTAACATTGCTGATACTACGTCTACAGAAACCTTGCCAATTGATATCTCTGAAAGAGACATCAGTTCTTAAGGGAAACAAGGGCGCCAAGAAATCACATCTGGTGGTGAGTATGAACATACAAGGTATGTTTTCTCATATCCCCATGATTCTTCAAAAGAAGATGAGGGAATTCTGCAACTCACCCTTACGTATCTACTTTCTAAAATCTCAAACCTTAAATGCAAGGTTATGATTTTAGAAGACAGGTCTGCCACTCAGCAACTTGAGATTGAAAATCTCAAGGCCAAACTAGCTGAGACACAGATTGAGAAATCTTTTAGTACAAGTTCAACTCTCTTTAAGTTCTTCCTCTAGCTTATCTACTTCTTAAGATGATGCTACCAAAAAGGGGGAGAGTGTAAAGAGACAAATACATAAGGATCTTACCCTAACCATCTCAACTCCACCCTCAACTTATGTAACACTGCAATACGCCACAACCATCTTCCCACTACCACCTCCCATTGTAATTTAAGTGGATCCTAGGATGCTTATTGATCTTCACAGATTCTTAATCAAGTTTCTTATAAGCTCCTCACTTGAACAACCCTCACCCGATGTTACAGTAGCATACTTTGGAGCTGAATAACATCAAAGGTTGAGTGCACCACCTACCACTAAGAAAGAAGTTGGTCAACCTAAGGTCATTATTGAACCAAAGATTGACTTCGAAGGGGAGATAAGGACTCATGACTAGAATCAGTTGGGAGCGGTGGTGATATTCAAATCTCTTCTGAAGCTGAAGTTCAAGTTGCAGAAGGGATCATTGAATTGTCATCCTTGTCTGATGATCTGATTATCATAGAGGCTATCATTGATCTAGCCTATAAGGTAAATAGTGATGTCTTTCTCAACATCCCTCTCTCTTCAAAATCACAAGTTGAACCCCACTCTCCCCTACCTGAATCACCCAAGCTTGAATCTCCAAAGGCTGAATCTTCCTCAGATCCTAAGGGAAAAAGGAAGATGGTGGCGGAAGACATTCTTGAAGAAGAATGGTTGGAAAAGTTAAAAAGAAAAGGTAGACTCAACACTTGGAAACTGCTGGCCGCAAGCAGTAAAGCAACAACAGTAGCTCAAGGGTTTATCAACAATAAACAAAGAGTGGAGGTGATAGATAGGCTCATCAATCTAGGAGTAGATAATGAGAAAATGCTCCTACTCCTATTTGATAAGCTTATAAAACTGTAGAAGACAACCCTGCTATAAAAGGGGAAGGAGGAAACAACAAGGTTGGGCAAAGAGGAAGAGAAGATGAGAAAGAGAGAAAAAGATGAACAAAGGCAAAGGGTGAAGAGGATAGCCTTCTTATGCTCAAGGGGCTATTCTCAAGAACAGCTAACTCTCATGAAAATGAGGAGATCTTGTTCCTTTTTAACAAAGAACAAGATCATATCAATAAGGAGAGAAAGAAGGCTGCAAGAGAGAATGTGAAAGAGAAGAAGAAAATGGAGGAGGATGCTAGACCTACGGCTGCAAAGAAGGTGGGAGACAAAACCTAGATGAAGGCTTATCTCATGGCACACGGCTTCATATGCAGGCAAGTAGGACCCATGTCTGAGAAGACCCTACAGCGACATGTTAGTGATATCAAAGCTGACATTCGCTTAGAAAAAAGGAAAGAGGTATACCAAACTCAGAGTGTAAAGAGGATGTTACCTAAACCAACACCTAAACCACAACTAACAAAACCTATGCTCACACCTCTACCCTTCCCCAATTAAACCGAACCCACTACTCAACCTTACACCATTGAAACTACACCATTTTCCTTAATCCCACCATCATCCACTACCACTCAAAAACCACCACCATTAGTCATCCTAAAACCCAAAACACATCCTAAAACCCAACCATTACCTAAGCCATATTCTAAACCATCTAAACCTCTAACCTTGGAGGAATTTAAGGAGGTCAAAGGAAAGCTCATCAACTACACAACCCTGAGCGACATCTCTTATGAGGAAGATTCCATAACACTAAGATACATTGATGGCTCTTCCTGTTCCCTCACAAGAGATGCATTCCTTGATTTGCCTAGTGGAACACTAGACCAAGCTCTTCAACTCATGGCTAAAAACTCTGATTCTCTCAAAGAAGAAGAGAAGAAGCTAAGAAGAAGACTGGTGACTCTACTAGAGAATAGGAAAGGGGATAAACTGCCAAATAAGCCCCTCACTCCTAGGAAGAAAACTGTCCAGTGGAGGTTCAATGAGTCTCCTTATAACTTTTTTGTGGAAAGGGAGAATGGTGAAGTCAACAGACTTGACACACCATCTAAGGGAGAATGGTGAAGTCAACAGACTTGACACACCATCTCTGCTACACTCAAGTAGATTTGACATTGCTAAGTTAGCGGAGAAGCCATTCTCCAATCCCTCAAACTTCCAAGTAGCCGCTTATATAAGAAATCATCTAGGAGGTCTTCATCTTGCTAAGTTAACAAAGAAGGCAATAATTGAAGAGGAGTTAAAGCTGAGAAATTATGAAGAAGAAGGTGCCACCACTAGAGGAAGTTCTTTCCTCCAAATGAGTCATGACACTACTTCAGATTCCATAGTTAGATCCGACGATGAGTATAATTCCCATAAACTAACTCTCTTCAGAGGGCCGTAACAAAGGGTACATGTCATTCACAGCAACAGATTGGATATCCTCTCTACCAATAACGTGTATAAACTTCTTAGCATATTTTAGGAAAGAATAAGGAAACTGACAAATATCTCCTTTGCTTGGTGTTGAAAGTTTTGAGAAGAAGAAGAGAGTCAAGTTTTAGTAGCATCAGTCTAGGGGAGTTTGTTGGATCAAATGAGGCTGATTCAACCAGAACTACACTTCGAAGATTTTGAGTACAAACTGAAGAAAGTCTTCTGAAGCAAAAGCAACTCTTTCAAACAAAAACTGAAGACCTTCTGAAGACTAAAGTATGATGAGCTTCCGAAGGAAAAATAAGTCTTCCGAGACTAAGTAGTTTTCCTTTTGAAGTGTTCAACATTAGAAGATCCAAGGCAAAGACTTCTAAAGAATATAGTCCTGAAGACTTGCAGAAGATTTGAAAGAAGTTGATCCTTCCGAAGTATAATTGGCCTCGGAAGAATATATTCTTCCGAAGCTAGTTTACCTTCATAAGAATCAACTATGGACGAGTGGACATAATTATGGTCTTGCTGACAAATGCTATCAAGTCTGATATATAGCATGGCATTTTCCCACGCCTGTGTAGTTCACCATACTTTATTACACTGTTCACCTTTTATCAGTTAGTACAGTTACCAACTTTAGTAGGTAACAAAAGGTAAGTCATGGACATATCATGACTACCTAATCTCGGATAGTATTTTATCTTATATACCTTACTTCTAGCAATGTAGTAGTTCTTTAGATGTAACTTCCAACCGGTTTTCTAAGTATAACCGGATGTAGATAGTAGTATATATAGTTTCTCAATATAACTCATTATGCATGCTTTGTAAGAGTCTTGTAAACACTAAGTTGAGAAGTAATATATACAAGTATCCTGAAAAACCACTTCTTGTGTTCATTAACTTAGTTTATTATCATCAACTTAGTTTAAGATTCTACAATCACACGAGTGAGACTTAGTGAGTTTGAGAGAAAATATTATGTTAAGAGATAAACACCGATCCAGCAATGTATCTCACTACCATTCATCCTGACATCACATTTGTTGTATGCTATTGTGCTCGATATCAAGCAAATCCAAAAGAATCTCATGAAAAGGCTGCCAAGAGAATCTTCTACTATCTAAAAGGAACCCGAAACTTGGTTTGTGGTATCCAAAAGGGGGTAACTTTGACTTACATGCCTACTCTAATAGTGATTTTTGTGGTTTCAGGCTTGGTAGAAAATCAGTCTCTGATGGTTGTCAATTTTTAGGCAATTGTCTCATTCCATGGCAAAACAAAAAACAGACAACAGTTTCTCATTCCACAGGAGAAGCTGAGTATATTGTTGCTTCCAGCTGTTGCTGTCAAGTGTTATGGATTCAACATCAAATAATGGATTATAGAATCAATTTTCTCCATACTTCATTGTGTTTGTGATAATGAAACAACAGTTCGTATTGCTAAAAATCCTATCCATCATACTCAAACAAAACACATCGAAACTCGAAATCGTGCAATTTGAGATGCACAAGAAAAGGGTTTTATCAATATTATCCTAATCGAAATGAAAAATCAAAGGCGGATATTTTCACTAAAACCTTTGATAAAACTCGGTTTTATGAATTGATTGACATGTTGAGTCTTTTGTCATTTGAATGAGAGTCTGTGACCTTTTATCATGTCTTTGATTATACAATAAAACATATATATATATATATATATATATATGTGTGTGTGTGTGTGTGTGT
>BJCO01744141.1:0-11854 GCA_018326465.1 Flaveria floridana | reverse complement strand
AAGAACACAAGAGATATATCAATGTAACAATAGGTTATAGAGAAAGAGAGGAATTCTGCAAAAAGGTGTTTTCTATTAGATCACACGCTTCGGCCAGGATTACAATTAGGTCATCTTCCTTTTATAGGAAGAATGACGTCAGCTGATGTCACTTGATAGTGACATCAAACCGTTATTCTAACAAACTACTGAAACTACCTTAAGTACTGAAGATGTCAAACAGCTGACATCTCCTTACAAAATGCTGTGTTAAACTTATTACAACAGCTGAAAAGAAACTACTGAAAAATACAACAACTGAAGAACAAACTCTTCAGTCGTTTTACAAACTACTGAAATAGAAAATACAACTACTGATAATAAAAAGCTGAAAGGTAAACCCTCATAACAACTGAAGAATACTTCTTCACATGTTGTGACAAACTCTGAAGCTTCAGCACTTGTCTTCAGAATTTAACTTCAGATGTTTCATCAGCTGATGACTTCAGTAGTTGTCATCAGCTGATGTCTTCAGTCTTTGTCTTCAGTCTTTGTACCTCAGTTGTTGATCTTCAGTACTTTCATCTTCAGCTGATAGTCTTCAGTACTTGAGTCTTCAGCACTTGAGTCCTCAGTACTTGAGTCTTCAGTACTTGAGTCTTCAGCACTTGAGTCTTCAGTACTTGTGTCTTCAGCTGTTGATCTTCAGTACTTTGATCTTCAGTTGTTTAGGTCTTCAGACTTTGTCAAACAGCTGATGATGCTTTCAGCAGTTGTTGTGATGTCTTGTGGGACTTAGAGGGTTTTCTGATCGGGCTCATTGGTTCTTTTGGTCCAACACTTGTTAAGACCTGGGGGTCTCAGGAAATGTGATGTATGGACTATAGGAGTATGATGGTTATTGGTTGTAGTTCAGGTACATCTGGGGCTGGGGAGTTCCTGACCCTTTAGCAACATGTAGAGCATTGATGACAAGAGGGTTTGAGCTTCTATTCACCAAATGTCCCTACTGGGTCTCCATCTCCATACGGTATCCATCATGAAGTTTTCAAACTTCTACTTCAGTGCATCTTTCTTGGACTCTTTGGATTTAGAGGAACCAGAGTAAACCAATGTCAAAGCATCAAAGAGTTCATTGGCTGACTTATGGTGCTTAAAGCCTACCATTATGGAGTTTGGTATGGTTGTAAGCAATACAGTCAATGCTTTGCAATCGATGTCCATGTTCTTGAAGTCTTCATCTAAGTAGTCTTCGGTAGCTTTCTCAATCATAGTACCATTATCAGTTGGAGATGCTACCTTTGGCTTGTAAAGACCATGAGTGACTGATCTCAACATTCGGCTATCTTGATACTTGATGAAGCCTTCAATACGTTGACACCAGGCTTTAAAGTTTTCAAGAGTGATAAGAGGAGCCTTGGTCATGGTTCCATCATAGTTTCATAAAACTTTAGGTTGAGAGCCATTTTTGAGTGAAGTGAGAAAGTATGAAAAACAAGGATGATTTGGGGTGGTTAGATCTCACAATCAAGAGCCTAAGAAGCTCTGATACCAATTGTAGGATTGATGTTGGTCTCTCAAGACAAGATTTAGCTCACAATTCACAAAATCTCACTCGGTTGATAAGGCAGAATCTCAAGCTAAGTTGACATTGATATAATAAGTTAATGAACACAAGAATGGTTTTCAAGATACTTGTATATATTACTTCTCATCTCAGTATTACAAGACTCTTACAAGCATAGTTTGATGAGTTACAGTGAGAAACTATATATAATACTATCTACAACCGGTTATACTTGGATGACCAGCTAGGTTTTACAACTAAAAAAATATTACATTGCTAGAAGTAAAGTATCTAAGATAAAATACTATCCTAGATTAGGTAGTCATCATAGGTCCATGACTTACCTTTTGTCACCAACTAAAACTGGTAAATGTACTAATTGATAAAGGTGAACTGTGGAATAAAGTATGGTTAACTACAAGGGCGTGGGAAAGCGCAATGTAGTATATCCGAGTTGGCGGTGGATGTCAGACAACCCATATTTTTTCCACTGGTTCATAGTTGCTTCTTCCAAAGATAAATGGCTTTGGAAGAATAAGTTCTTTCGAAAGCGTCAAACTTCTTTCGAATCTTCTACAGGTCTTCATGACTTCATTCTTCGGAAGACTTTGTCTTGGATCTTCTAAGTGTGAATACTTTGGATGAAGAACTACTTAGTCTTCGGAATACTTAGTCCTACCTTCAGATGTTCTTCATATACTTCGAAAGGAAAACTAGCTAGTTTGGAAGACCTAGTTTTCCTTTGGAAGCTCTTCATACTTTAAGCTTTAGAAGATCTTCAACTTGTCTTTGGAAGATTTGTTTTAGCTTCGGAAGAGTTTTTCAATTTTACTTCAAAATTCTTCTAAGTGTTATTTTGGTTGCACCGGCCTCATTTGATCCAACAGACTATATCCATCCAGATGACCTGGAGTACATGGAATATGTCTAACAGATGCATTTTCTCGCTCATAGGGCCAAGAAATTCTACAAGAGGAAAGGGAGGAAGTTTCCCAGTGATGTGTACAGTTGAAAGTTTGGGCTGGACAAAAGAAAATTGAAGTGTTATAACTTTAACCAAATGGGACACTTTGCTAGGGAGTCCAAAGCACCGACTAATAGTGGCCGAGCACAACCCAGACCAAACTACACTATGGGAGCTCCACATACTGAGAAGCCCAAGAAGCAAGCTATAGTTGATGTTAAAGAAGGAGGCTTTGATTGGAGTTTCCATGTTGAAGATGTATCTCCAAACCAAGCACAGATGGCAGATAATGGAGAATCAAAGGTATTGGAACATCTTTGTACCCCATAATGCATTAATAAAATAAACAGATATAGGTCATATAACTTAGAGATGAGATCAGACCTTGAGTCCATAAACATCTTAAAAGCTGATTTCAAAAGAGTTGAAATAATTATAAACTCAAAATTGAAGATTTAAAGCATGAACGTACAACTACAGGACTCAAATCAAAGATCTCATGACTAAGTTAACTGAATGCTAGGCTGAGCTTATGATCAGCAAAGCCAGGGAAGAGAAATATGTTCCTAAAGAAAGACCTTCAACAACATAATATCCTCATCCTTGCGTGCAAAAGTGTATTATAAGAACAAGCAGGGACTGGGATCTATTGAGATAGCTCCTCCACACACCCTATTGAAGAAGAGAATGAAGAGGAGATAGTGAAGGATAGATCTAAGATGAGTGAAGAAGGTCATCCTAACAAGGGTCACTATTCTCCTGAGGAGAGGATGAAATCAGGGATGACAAAGTCTAAGAGGAAGAACTTGATCAAAACAACTAAAAGAAGATCAAATAAGGCTAAAGAGATCAATGCCACCTTCAACTCCAAGCAGAAAAAAGTCTTTATCTCTATAGGGTTTGAATTGGTGAAGACTGAGGACTCAACCCTAAACTCTAGTACCAAGAGCTCAAGTTCATGTCCAACTCATCCCTGTGAAGGAATGAAGGCTGGTTAGCTATGTACCACTTCTACACAGCCTGACCCATCCACCTCTAAGAGCAAGCATCACCCTAGGAAGCTTGTCGCAACATTTGAGAAGATGAAGATGGAAATGGAAGGTGATCAAGCTCAGCCTTCTGTTTACAAAAAGTATCTCAGAAGAAAGCTAGTTGATTGCATTATGTGTGGAAGTACTTCTTATCATGCCAAGGATTGCATATACAAACCCAAAAGTACTATCCACATAACCAAATAGAAGACTTCTAATAAGAAAAGGAAGAAGAAAGCTTTAGAAAGAAAATCTCTTTCTTTCGGAAGCTCTAAAATGGAAATGAAGACAAGTAAAACTTTCCTTCGGAAGATAAAATGGTCTTGGAAGAAAGGAATGCTTTCATAGCACTGAAGCTTGCTGTAGTGAAAGTAAGATCTTCCGAAAGGTCAGTCAGCAAAACTTTCAATGTTGTTAAAGCTTCCGAAGTATTGAAGGTCAAGTCTAATTTTTCAAAGATTGTATAGAAGATAAAGTAAGACCATGTAACTGTAAGTTCTTCATTAACAACAACAAATGACCCCTAAAGTCTTAACATAGGATCAATTACTGTTGCATTATCTTCAATCCATTTTGAAAATTCCAAGACCAACACGGCTTGGGTTTCCAAATGTAAGTAACTTTCTCCTTGTTGTAAAGGAATAGCTAAAGACCAAGAGGAATGTATGGATCATTGACAGAGGTTGTTCCAAGCACATGATAGGCAATGTCTCTTTGTTTCAAAACATTGAGAAAATTGAAGACGGCTAGTTGCTTTTAGAGGAGATGCAGGAGGTTACATTACTGGAAGGGGCAGGGTCATAAATGCTATGCTCAGCATTAAAAAGGTAAACTTTGTTAAGGAGCTTGTGTACAATTTACTAAGTGTATCCCAATTTTGTGATCAGAGACACAACATGCTCTTCATTGAGCATGAGTTCATTGTTCTCAAACTCATGGTGGTCATTCCTTAAGAGCATATCATGCTCAAAGCCCCCAGGAAAGGGAACATGTATAAGATGGATTTTTAGGAAACATCTCCCTAAGGAGAAGTTTCTTCCTTTCTATCTAAAGCCAACAGTGATAAGTGTTTCCTTTAGCATAAAAGAATATTCCATGTAAACTTTAAGAACATGAATAAATTAACTAAAAATGATTTGGTAACTTGAATGCCAAAGGAAGAGTTTACAAGTGATGATCATTGTGTTGTATGCCTGAAAGGGAAACAACACAAGGTGTCTCACAAACCAAAGGAAAAGAACTCTATCACTACTCCCCTACAATTATTACACATGGATCTCCTTGGCCCCACCAGTGTAATGAGTCTAGGAAGGACCTCATACTGTTTAGTGATCACATATGATTTCACAAGATTTACTTGGGTCTTCTTCCTTAGAACTAAGGATGAGACTTTTGAGGTCTTGAAGAACTTCCTTCTAAAAATTGAGAATCAATGTGATCACAAGGTCAAGATCATAAGATGTGATCAAGGACTGAATTCAAGAACCAAATCCTTGACAAATTTTGTGATTGAAAGGGTATTACATGAAAATATAGTGCTCTCAGGACTCCTAAGCAAAATGGCATTGCTGAGAGGAGAAACAGGACACTTATTGAAGCTGCAAGAACCATGTTGTCCGACTCTAAACTATCGATCACCTTCTGGGCAGAGGCAGTCAACACTACTTGCTATATGCAGAATAGAGTTTTAGTAGTTAAGACTCATGGTAAAACTCCTTATGAACCGTGGCACAAAAGGAGTCCTTTCATTTGTTTCCTTAGATTATTTGGATGTCCTTACACCATCTTGAATACCAAAGATCAAATAGCCAAATTTTCTAAGAAATCAGATGATGGATATTTTATTGGATACTCCTCCCAAGTTAAGGCTTATCGAGTATACAATCTTAGAACTAGAGTAGTTGAAGAGTCAGCCATTGTGACCTTAAATGAGCACACTCCTAGTGTGAAAGGTTCTGATTCTGATCGGCTATTTGATCTTAATTTAGTTACCAACTTTTTTAACAAATCTATTGAGAATGTTTTAGGACCTAAGGATAACTTGTCAACAGGAGATCCTGACCAAAGATTTGAGCTAAGAAGACCAAGCAAGAATACTACTTCAGCTCTAGTAGTAACTAACCCTACAAATGGAGTTCCTATCAGCACAAATATAACAAATCTAGCTGATACATCTTAGGTGCCTACAAATTCCAGCTCAGAGGCATTAAACTCAAATAAACAAGCTTTAAATGTAGGAGGAAATTGGGGTGGTCAAAGTGAAAATGAATTTATTGATGCTGATAACTACTCCATGGAAGAAAACATCGATGAAGTCACACGCTCATTCGATCAAGATTCTCTTGATAAGTGTGTTGATATGGTGGGTGACACCTCATTGCTAGATTTAAACTTCACAAATTTAGATATGTCCAATTAACTTAGTATGATACTTGAATTTAGGATCCACAAGTCATATCTCACAATAAACATCATTGGTGATGTTGATAAAAGGTTGAGAACAGGAGGACAAACCCATGACAAAAATGTTTGTCTATACTCTTGTTTCTTGTCCTAAATAGAGCCAAAGAAAGTTGGTGAGGCTTTGAAGGATGGAAGTTTGGTTGAAGCAATGCAAGAGGAGCTGCATCAATTCAAAATACAAAAGGTTTGGAACCTATGTCATTTTCCTCAAGGGAATACTACCATAGGAACCAAGTGGGTTTTTTAAGGAATAAGAAGGATAATAGAGGACTTGTCATCAAGAACAGGGCAAGACTAGTTGTTCAAGGGTACACACAAGAAGACGAAATTGACTACACATATGTCTTTACTCCTGTGGCAAGACTTGAAGCTGCTAGCATATTCTTGGCTTTTGCATCATCCAAGGATTTCAAGGTCGACCAACTTGATCTCAAGTGTGCTTTCTTATATGAAGTGATTGATGAAGAGGTGTTTGTCAAACAATAACCTTGCTTTGCAGACCCAGATCATCCTGATTATGTTTGTAAGCTTGATAAAGCTCTCTATGGGCTGCACCAAGCTCCAAGGAAGGAGTATGAAACACTATCTTAGTATCTCTGCCAGCATGGTTACAAGAGGGGTACTTTAGATGGGACCCTCTTCATCAAAGGAATAGGAATGACTTAATGCTTGTTCAAGTGTATGTAGATGACAATATTTTTAGGTCAACTAATCCAAAGCTCTGTAATGACTAAGAAGTTGATGAATAATCGATTTGAAATTAGTGCCATTGGAAACTCAATTTCTTTCTAAGAATCAAAGTGAAGCAAGTTGACAATGGCATCTTCATAAGTTAGTCAAAGTATGTACAAGACATACTTACAACATTCTATATGGCTAGATGTAAGGTTACAAAGACACCCATTGCTAAAAACCACTCCCTTTGGACCTGATCTTGATGGGGAATGTGTAGATGAACATGGCTCCTATTATCTCATCCCCTAGTGATCCTTCTAATGAAGGTGAGGAGAACATGAGACTAAAGGAGCACAAACTGACCAAAACATCCACCTATTTAGTCTCCAAGGTTAGTCACTTAGAATCTTAATTGACTACCTTGCAAAGAATGGTCCATCATGAGCAACTTGAGATTTCTGATCTTAAGGAAAAACTTGCTGGGACACTATTAAGGAGGACTCAACAAGGAACACAAGAACCTGTGTATGTGATAGACTTAACCCCCAGCTCACCTATGCAAGAGGGTTATTGTAAGGCCCTATTCCCGGGATGCTTACAGCTGGACAATCATAGCACTCAACATACATTTCAAAAAACATTGCAACGGATTTACATTAACAAAAGCCCATTAATTTCATTTGTAATTACTGTTGTTAAGCAATACATTGTTGTTCATTGACTTCAAAAAAATTGTTTAAATGCATTACAAAACAACAATATTATCAAAACAAGAATGGATGTCTGTCTTGCCCCACCGTGTAACATCACCCTCGTGCCATCATCAGCAATGTTTACCTGCCAACTGAAAAAGTATAAAAGTCGGTGTTGCTGAGTTAGTTCTAGTTTTAAAAGTATTAAAATACCTTATACAGATATACGAAAATATCTTGTGTTGTAAAATACCTTCTTTTATTTTAGCATGTGATCACTTTCTTTCATACATCAAGGTGATACTTTCTTTCATTCATTATTGTATGCATGCATTCCTTCCATACTTTTATCATTATCTTTCACTTTCTTACGGACCAATGTGCAATACCCCGAACATTGTGCACGAAGCTGATGTTGGACCTGTGGTCTATAAATAGATCATGAACATTATGCACTAAGCTGAACCAATCACCTAGGGTATGCTACAAGGGTCCCTGTCAGTCTCAATGACTGATACTCCATGCATCCTTCGGGTTAGCTAAACCACATACATTTGACCTAACGACAAGAGGGTCGTGCACCTCCTTTTCATTTGCTTGCAAGACTTTCAATCATTCTTTTATGTTCCACTTTTCTTTATCATTAATCTTTCACTTTTATTAATGATAATACTTTACGTATACGATCATAAACACACCACGCAAAGTCACATAATAATAGTTAATATGGAACATAAGAACAACTCTTAATCATGCATAATAATAACAATTAAAAACCTAAAGTCAAACTAGGGTCAAACCCTAATCATCCTGTTTTTCTCCAAAATTTCAGAAAATTTCTAAGTGTTCTCGTTGCATAAGCACTATGCAGGCGCATGAGCCCTACTAAGGTGCATCAGCATTATTTATGCGCATGACCCTATACTTATCCCTTTTTCCTACTACGTCTTGGGCGCATGAACTAT
The DNA here is from genome assembly GCA_018326465.1 of Flaveria floridana. Lineage (NCBI taxonomy): Eukaryota > Viridiplantae > Streptophyta > Magnoliopsida > Asterales > Asteraceae > Flaveria > Flaveria floridana. The sequence goes on along the minus strand of BJCO01744141.1, from coordinate 3,518 downwards.
TCAGGCACATGAGTTTTACACTTAGGTGCCTGAGGATTGGGTGCATGGGTACTATTAGGGTGCATCATCCTATACTTAACTTTTGAAGGCACATTTTCAGGCACATGGGCCCTGTTTGGGCGCATGACCTTACTTAATACATTGTAAGGCAAAAGGCTAAGCGCATTGGCCCTGTTTGGGCGCATGGGCCCTGTTTGGGCGCATGGGCCCTGTTTGGGCGCATGGGCCCTGTTTGGGCGCATGAGCAACACTTAAATATTTCTAAGGCATTTTCAAGCGCATGATCCGTATGTAGGCGCATGAACCTTCTATTTAACATGTTTCTCGAATGTTTTCAGTCCCAAACAATCATATCATCCTATTCTAATCTTATTAATACCTCTCTAAGATGCACATCACATAAACAACCATAAATCATCACTATACATGCACCATTACATACGGTCACACACATAAAACTTATAAAATCATTTTTAATACATTTTCAGCCCCAAAGACGTTTAAAACATGTAAAAAGATGGGGTCTAGAACTCACCTTAGCTACTTCAAACCTCAAACTCTCCAACTTGAACTTTTCAAAAGCTTCTAACACCTATACATGTCCATAAACACATACCTGAACACCTACATACACATGAGAACATGTAGAAACTGGTTTGATGGTCGAAAGTCAATAAAAACTGAGCTAATTGCGCTAAATTTGCTTTCCTTAGCCAAGTTTGCTGCTCTCTCTCTCTAGAACCGAAGAGCATCTGCTTTTTCTTCTTCCTCTTCTATTTGGTCGACAAAGCAGATGGAAAAAGGTGATATGGGTGGCCATACTTCAAATATTATTATAATATTTGACTTTTGTCCCTTATTACATTTAGCACCCCCCACTTCGTTTTCTTTTCTTTTCTTATAGAATACTTTTCTTTTCCTTTCTATTTACTTTTGTTTTTCTCTTCCCCTTCCTTTTCTTTTATTTTAATTGACCAAAATTTCTGGGTGTTACAGTTATGCTACCGAAAAGAGGGAGAAAGTCCAAGCAATCATAGAACCTGGGAGTTCTTCACAGAGTATGGACATTGAGGGTTCACCATCCTCACTTGCAATTGTACATACTCAGTAACCTCCTTAAGTCCATATTGATGTGGACTCACTCATATAGAGTTTTTGTGAGGAGGGTATCCCAAGGGCTATGTCTGCTACGCCTAATGATGCTAAGAATGAAATACTAGGGTGGAGGTATGATGTTAACAGGAGAGCCCTGATACTACATAGACTTTAGGGGCAGTAAGAGGTCTTCAATTTTCAGACCCTAAAGTACTGTGACAGTCTTCCTCTAGTCCATATGTCACTTGCCAACCCAAGTTAAAATAGGTAAGCTGATAGACTAGCTTGGCTGAGAGGATTCAAGATAGGATTGTTGAAGAGTTCAGACATAAAAGAAGGCAAAGGCTAACTGGAAATATCATTGGTCAACTGGGTGTTGAGGTGGACCATAAGATTAATTTCAAAGGGGAAACCTTGTCTGAAGGCCCAATAATAGACCCTGTGAACCTTGTCAAAGGAACTACTTCAACATCCTATACCCTTAGTGAGGCACTAGTTGGTGAAGGTATCTCATAGCCACTTTTAGGCCAGAGCTTGACTACTGAATCAAGCAATGAAGGCTGAAGTTCTCTCCACCCTGAGTCACCAAGGCCTGTGAGTGACAAAGGGAAAAGGAAACTGACTACTAAATAGGTTAAGGAGGAGGAAAGAAAGATGAAGAGGAAGTTAAGGGGAGAGAGTTTAAGTGGGTCCCTAGGCTTCATGAAAGATGCAATCAAGGCTGCCCCATAGGCCAAATACTCAAGATGATGAGCTAAGGGAAGCCAGATTAAACTACTTGGGGACCAGGAACTATAATATGGATAAAATCATCTCTCTTCCTTTAGAGGAACTTAATATACTGGAATATATAGAGCTGATTAAGGAGAGCAAGAAGGTAGAGGATGCAGAGTTGCTCCTCAAGACTACAGTAGAAAGAAGGCAGAGAAGGATTTACAAACATGCTCCTACCCTCTCCCAAGTTCAAGAAAGCCCTGAGATAGAGGTTGTGTTAACTGAACAACCTTAGGTAGACAAGGATGTTGATAGAAAAAATATGATCAACTACCTGAGTGCCACAGGTCTCTATCAGACATTTGCACTTCTTCCCTTATCATATGAGTATATTAAATTCGAGTGCTAAGAGAAGGATGAGGGAAGAAGCTTCAAAATCAAAAGCCATCATCCAAAAGAGCCAAAAGAAGTCTACTAATAGGCAGAGGATGATGAGCTTCTTGAAGTTGTATGGATTCTCCAGAAGTAGGTTGGGTCCAATGTCTCTATCCATAATGGATGAGCACATTAGAGTGATCAAGCAGAAGATTGAAGGGAGAGGCTTGTTGACTTGCATTCTACACCAAGTCAAGCTCCTTCTTAAGTTGAAGTTAAGGTTGAACCTACTGAGACAACATAACCCGGACCTATAGTTGCATCTCAGCTAACTTCATCTTCTAATCCACAGCAGGATTCTGCTCCCTCTCCTTCTGAACCTTTAAGGGAAAAGGAAACAACTGAGAAAGACACAACAGAACAACCTTAACTGAAGACCAGTCTTCTTAGTTCAAGATTTCAATGAAGAGGAAAAGGATGGCTATGAAAAGTGTTTCTAACAAGAAGTCAAAGGCATCCACCTCCACACCCCAGGATGAGTCAAAGCATCCTAAGGAAGTGCAAAAAGAGGCTGCTCAACCAACTCCAACTCAAGCACAGCCTCTTGCAGCTAGAAGACACATCCTATCCTTGATTTTTGCTACAAACCCAGACAAGTGGTATGCCATTAGAGATCAAGGAGGTCAAGATGTCTATTTCTAGCAAGACGTTCGTGATCTACCTCTGCATGATCTCTATGACATGAGAACGTATTATGAGTGTTTGAGGGATCCTAACCAATTGATGAAGTAGGGAATGGTCTTGATCCTAATGAGGACTATCAATATCTGAATAACCTTCTTTATTTTGGTAGCATCAGCCTAGGGGGAGTTTGTAAGGTAATATTAGAAAGGTTGTTGCGTCCAAAGCAACCAAAGACCTTGCAACATGCATGCACTGATGAACAAGGTAGAAGTTACTTTGGAAGTTTTACACTCTTCATAGAAAAATATTCTAGGTGAAAAATATTCCAAAGTCAAAGACCAAATCTTCCGAAGCCAGAGACCAAATTTTTCGAAGCCAAAGAAGAAGTCTTCCGAACCTTCAAAGACAAAGTCTTTCGAAGCCAATGAATTGAAGACTGGTTTCTTTCAAAGACAGAGACGACATGCTTTCTCTGTTCACCTTTTGCCTAAAGTTGACCCACTTTTTGTTGCAACTCTGAAGAATCATCAAATTGTATAAGTTGATAAAAAGCTCCATGTTTTTGCAACTATAGATTAAGGTCTTAGGTTCCTAACTTTCTACTTTGTACCTTTTAATAGTCACAAGTGAAAAGGCAATCTGCCTTTTGA
>BJCO01744139.1:0-12046 GCA_018326465.1 Flaveria floridana | reverse complement strand
GCACCCTCCTGGCCACAGTACCTAGGATATGCAGCGATGGTTCTATACAATGGTTGATCCCAGTGTCAGGATTTTACCCTCTTCGTAGCACACAACCACGATTACCGAGGTCGCAAGACAAGGATTCCATTTCGAGTCTGTTGCAACAACAAAGTCGCTCACCTCCTATATTTGCTTGCAAGCCTTTATTACTCTCATTCATTATTAATGCATGCACTCATTCATCATGTTCCTCTTTCATTATCTTTCACTTTACGTTGTGTCATACTTTCATTTCGTTCTTTAACATAACACGTAATGTCACAGGAAAGATAAACATACACTATAATAAGGAACATCAACATACACTATAGCATTACTATACAGGGCATCATCATACAAACATAACATACATCATGCATAATCATGCAACATCATTATCATGCCCTACATACCCTCTATGATCCCAATGGTCCTCTTAGATGTACTTACGGGGACTTTCATGTCATAATTTACACCTGTACTTTCCCCTGAAAGTCAGTAATTAAACTATGCTTCTCTTCAGGTACAACAGCTCTATTTGGGCGTATGGGCACCCTTCAGTCGCATGGCCTCCATGCGACTAAACATCATGCGATTGGACCAAAGCCGATGAACACTGTGCGAATGAACACCCAATCATGCGAATGGACACCATGCTAATGGACCTTATGCGAATGGACCTCATACGAATGAGCACCTATGCGACTGGGCTCTCAGTCGCATGACTCCCCATGTGACTGGACCCCTAGTTGTGCGACTGAACCTCAATCATACGATTGAACCCCAATCGCCCTCCAGTCGTTCGTATAGCCTCTAGTCGGTCACCCAGCCCTAACTGATGCAGAATGCAGTTATCCCAAACCCAATCTGCCATTTTCGACCTCCACCCTCATCCAAACCCATTCTAAGCCCAAATCAACCATCCTAAACCTTAGGAATGCATACTACAACACCATTCAAACACACACAAGCCCAAGGACATACTCCAAACGCATTAAACACAATCACACCCATTCAAAAACAGGTTTACTATGTGTTCCAGCCCAAAATCAGTTGAAAACGAGTAAAATAGGGGTCCTAGAACTCACACAAACTACAAGAAGAAGAAGAGCTTCCTGTTGACTCACTACCCGATGATTTTCGTGCTCGGATCCACCCGAACAAACCTTTTTCTCTCTTTTCTCTTCTCTTTCTCTCTTTTGGCTGAACTTTGGAGATGTGGGGAGGGTGTGAGCTGCCCTCCCCTCTTATTCTCCTTCTCTTCCAAGGTTTCTCACGTTTTGGCAAGTTTGGTCCCCCGACTTTGGACTTTATTTCTTTTTCTTCTTTCGTCGGCTACAAGGAAAATATCCGAATGTTACAGATTTGTGGGATGCAATGGAGGAGCTGATTATGGGGAATAAGGATATGAGAGAGAGTCGTAAAGACATGTTAAACCATGAGTTTAATATGCTCAATCATGTACTTGGAGAAACTCTAGAGGCTCAAATGTCAAAGTTTGTAAAGTTAATAACAAAGATGAAGAGTGCTGGAATTACATTGGAGAATATTTCAGTACATAAGAAGTTGTTGAATTCTTTACCATATAGCTGGAATAATAATTACACAACCATCAAAAGAACCAAGGATTTTTTTCACTCTATCACTCAGCGATCTCATTTCAACAATCAAGTCTTATGAAATAGATGACAAGAAAAGAGCTGCTAATTACATCAACACAATGGGAGTTGAAGCATCTGCATTATATGCTAAAATGGCCAGTTATCTAAATTGTTATGTTAGCTATTCCCAGTTATGTTAACAACATGCAACTAATTCATAAAATGTCAAGGAATTATCCATGTCTCAGTTTCTAGCTTCTCATCAATCTTATTACAATCAAGTGCAATCCCAATCACATAATCAAGTCTCTCAGCCAACACAACAACCATTTGTTGTAAACTCCAATCCTACCAAGAAAACAATTCAAATAGCTAAAGAGCATCTAGCTCTCTTTTCACCACTTTCATGAACAACTATGAAGCATTTATAGCCAAAATATTAAGTGCTCCTAACATCTTAGTTGATGATTACAAAAAGTTAATCCTGATGATGTTAAGGAAAATGATATCAAATATTAGATGACAATGTGGTGTATCAGGTGAAAAAGTTTACTAAAAGGAATGGAAGGAAGATGTTTGGTTTGAATAACTCTAGCAAAATTGGGTTTGATAAATCAAGTTTGAGATGTTATAACTATGACAAACCTGGTCACTTTGCCATAGAATGCACTAAAGGGAGATCAAACAAGAGTGACAATGGAAAGAAAATGGTTACTATGGAGGTAGAGACTAAGGGTGATAAAGCTAGCACATCTAACAACAAAGCACTATTATCCCAAACTAATGATTAATATGATTGGTCAGACCATATGAAAATTCTAGATATCAAATTGTCTACTACTTCATTAGCTGAACTCAAACTGTTGAAGAAAATGGTGAAAAGAATATACTCGATGAACTTGTGTCAAATGATTTGTTAAAAGGTGTGTTTGCTGAAGAAGTTTGTGAGAATGTTGAAATGATGGTTGATGTAAAAGCTGTTGAGATTACTACAGCTCAATCAAAGATAACCGAAGAGGGTAATGAAGAAATTGAAGTTGAAGCTGTTGAGTTAACTCCAGCTAAAGATGGAAAGAAAGAGAATGATGTTAAGGAAACTCCAGCAACTGCTTGTGATGATAACAATGTCAATGCTATTGAGATTACTCCGGAACCTAAAACAGATGAAACAATTGTTTTAAAAGCCTTCATGGTAAATGTCTTACCTGAAGAGACAATGAAACAAGATGGAATTGAAGAGGTACATATTAATCTTTGTTCAAATGATTCTATGGAAAAGTTAATAGATTTATAATTCACCACGAACGCTTGCTCCTATAAGTTGAAAAACTTCAATAACAAGCTCGTAAATATAAAAGTGATAAGAAAATTTTCAAAGAAAAGATAGATAGATTGAACAAAACAATCCATCAACCTAAACAAAATCTACAAGATAAAGATTGCAACATAAAAGATTTGAAACACGTAATAATGAGCTTTCTTTAGAAATCAATAATCTCAATAGTGAACTCTTATCTGCAAAATTAACTATTGCAAATTTTGAGTTATCCTCAAATATTGTTGAAGGTATAATCAAGTCTTAAGTGACTCAGAAAAATAATGGTGGAAAAGGTGGTGTTGAATATTCTAACATTGCACCACATATTAATCATGATTATACATGTTTACCTTCATCTATTACCACATCAGATGAAGTGACCTATGGATTAGGTTTTTAATCAAAGTCATACATAATGACTCCTGACAGTGTTTCACTAACTGTTAACCCTCTCACAAAAACAGAAATTAAAATTAATCATGATAATTCTTTTATAGAAAGTGTGAAGAAAGAAAGGTTGGTTGATTATTAGAAAAGTGATAATGAAATAGATTTTAAGGAAAATAAAAGATATAATGAAAAATCTTCATATAATTAATTCTCAATTATTAATAAGATTTAAGATGTTTTTGTTTCTACAAATGATTGTCCAAAACTGTCTAACAAACAATTGAACTTAAAATCAAAAATAGAAAAATAAAAGAAAATAAAAGGAAACGAGGCACAACATCAGCTTCTGACTTGAAAATTGATTTTAAGAACAGATGTGTTTCAAAAGGCAACATTGATAAGGAAGATTATATTTTTAAAAAAACAAATGGATGTTTCTTTAAAGATATGTCTTCTATTATTGCTAACTCTATGAAACAAAATGTCTGTAGAACAGGTATTAAGGACACTGGCTTTTTAATGAAAAGATTAAAGATAGAGTTCATGCCTTGTCCGCCTCAAAATTGAATCAATCTATTAGGAGCTTTACCTTAAATTTATCTACATCATCTAGAACAACTACTAATAAAAGGGAGAAATGAGAGACTGTTAATGAATTTCTAGGCCAAATATATACTAAAGCCAGATTCTATGATAACTATGAAAGTTATCATCAATAGTTTGTGAGAACAACACGAGAGTGAAAAGTGTATTCTAATATTTGTTGTTATGTGTGCGGCAAGCCAAATTATGAGGCTAGAAATTTCCGTCATCGGCATCAATTGACAAGCAAACAAAGATTTCACAATTTAATTGAAAATAATAGAAAACAATTTTTTTAAATGATCTGGTTAATAATATTCAAGTTCTATTTGAGGATTTATCTATTGATAATGACAATCATCAAGAGGAAGATATTGTGTATCAATCTGAAGGACAAAACTCTGTTGAAAAATCAATGGGTCATATGAATAATTTAGACGAAGTTCTCTCGGAAGATACCATTCCTCAGTTAAGAATTCATAAAGATCATCCAACTAAAGCAATCCTTGGTCCATTATCATAAGGTGTTCAAACTCATAGTCAATCTGGTGCAATAAATACATGCTTGTATTCATGCTTTATTTCTCAAATTATGCCAAAGAATGTTAAAATGGCATTAAAAGAGAACGGTCAGGTTGAAGTCATACAAGATGAGTTAATGCAATTCAAATACCTAAATATATGGCATCTGTGTGAACTACAAAAGGGTAAGCTGTCGATTGGAACTAAATGGATATTCAAAAACAAAACAGATGAAAAAGATGTGATTGTTCATAACAAGGCTAGACTTGTTATTCAAGGATTCTATCAGATTGAAGGACTTGATTATGAAGAGGTATATGCTTCAGTTGCAAGACTAGAAGTATTACAAATTTGTCTAGCTTATAATTCATATAAGAACTTCAAAGTGTATCAGATCGATGTCAAAACTGCATTCTTGTATGGCGAGATGAAAGAAGAAACCTATGTTTGTCAACCACTAGGTTTTGAAGATCCAAATCATCTTGACTATGTGTACAAGTTAGACAAAGTATTTTATGGCTTACATCAAGCACCTCATGCTTGGTATGCTACTTTAACTGAACATTTGCTTGTAAATATTTATACAAGAGGTGCTATTGATCAGACTTTATTCTTAAGGAAGACTGGTGAAGATAATATTTTTGTCCAAATAATGTTGATGACATAATCTTCAGATTTACCAATGAGGATCTGTGCAAGGAATTTAAAGCAGTGATGAAAAAGAAATTTGAGATGAGCTCTCTTAGAGAAACTTCATTTTTCTTGGGTATCCAAGTTAAACAAGATGATCAGGTTTACCAATTCATCAAGAGAAATATGTTCACATCATTCTTGACAAATACAAATTTCAAAGGTCCAAGATTGCACCTAATCCGATGTTTTCTCGTCCTACTTTAACTCCTTGTCTTATGGGTTAAGACGTTGGTCAAATTTGTATAGATCAATGATTGGATCTCTGTTGTATCTCACTTCAAGCAGACCGGACACCATGTTTCCTGTTTGTCGGTGTGCATGATATCAAAGTGACACGAAAGAATCTCATACGAAATCTGTCAAGTCGGTTTTTAAGTACCTCAAGGGTAAACCAACACTCGGCCCTTGGTATCCTAAAACTTCTTATTTTAGTTTGTATGCTTATACTGATAGTGCTTATGCAGGATGTAATTTGGACAGGAAATCCACTACTGGAGGCTAACAATTTCATGGAAATAGGTTGATTTCTTGTTAGTGCAAGAAGCAACATATGGTATCCTCTTCAACTGCAGAGGCTGAATATATGGCCGCTTTAAGTTGTTCTTAGATTGTTTGGATTCAACAACAAATTCTTGATAATGGCCTTAATATCATTAACACCAAAATTCGATGTGATAACACTGTAGTGCTAAACATAGTGAAGAATCCAATCCAACATTTAAAAAAAACACATCGAAATCCACATGCATTTTATCCGTGATTGTTTTGATCAAAAACTTATTCATCTGGATTCTATCAAATCAAATGACAACATTACTGACTTGTTTACTAAAGCGTTTGATCATTCCTAATTTGACTTTTTAGTTCAATCTCTCGGAATGATTAACTTTCTTTAACAATTATTCTTACACCCTTTCAAATATGTTTTTATGTCTTTTAGTTAAAATTGTTATTTTCTTCCTAAATAATCACAATTTTAGGGGGAGAAAATATGAAAAATGTCAAAAAAAGATTTTGTTTTAGGGGGGAGTAAAACATTTGAAGAAAAGTACAAAAATATTTGCTCTAAAACAGTTGAGAAAATTAAATTTTCAATAGTAGATAGGACATGATAGTACATTTCTTGACTTTAATACATTACATCCTAAGGCTTAAAAGAAACTGACTTGAATTATATTTATTTGTTGATAGGCTTGACATTCAAGATTGATAATTGCTATGATCTTTAATGCACTAAAAGTAAATTCTTTATGATAGAAGTAGGTTACTTATCGAGGTTTTGTGGTAACATTGATTCCATGCTAAAACATACTGAGAGTTATAGTTTAGTCATACTCAAGCTAGTTACTTTCAGATTCAGTATCTTTTAGATGATATATATATGTAAATATCAAAAGATGAAAAATATAAACGAAAAGCAAAGGCAAAACAGAAAAACAAACAAAAGGGAGCAAAAAGAAGCCAAACATGCCATATAAGAATAAAAGATATCAATGAGCACTATAATAAAAGATATGTCAAAGACATACATATTATATGATAAATATTTTCTTCTTCGAGAATATGTTCTGACATAGGAGGCATCAAAAGATAGGGCATATAAGTTCAAACTGGCATGTAAGACCTAAACATCTTGCTAGGACAAAACATAAGTCCGGCTGGTAGTTAATAAGCCCTAAAACATGTTAATAATCTATATTCAGAAACATTTCTCGTGCTACTTATGCTCCAAATAGATTTTAATATAGAGAACAGGTAATCCTAAAAATGTTGGTCAAAAGTAAAAGGTTTAAGTCAGATTGGGGTTACTTGAAATCTAAAAAGTGTCTTGAAGTTGGATAAGGGTTCTACAGGATTTTTGATTGTGGGATTAACTGATTTCATATAATAAAAACATGATAAATATAATAGTATATGTGTATAAGTAAAAAAATTGAAGTCTAAGTTAAGATAGACATAATATATTGATAATCAATGTAACCAGCCTTATGTATAATAATGTTGGATGATGTTAGTGATTGATCTCACAGAAATATGATCCTATACTTGAAAATTTACCAAAAGTATTTAAGTTTTTAATAGAATAAGTTTCTCAAATTATTATTCTATTAAAATGTGTTTTTTATACTTGTTTTAGTGTTATATGATTTTACGAAACTAAGGGTGTCTGAATAACTAAAAACAGTTAGTTAAACATGTTTTTACATATAACAAATCATTGGATCAACAAAATAATAAAAATTTAAAATATAAAAATAAAAAAGTTCAAATTTTCAAAAGAAATTGAACTTCTCGCACGCAAAAAGTTTAATTGATGCGATAAGTTAGTTGTGTGAAGATTTAACTTCTCGCGCGAGAAGTCAAACCGCTTTAAAAGGCACAGTTGTGTGAAAAACCTCTATTCGCATGAAAAGTTTCAGAAAAACTTCTCTCAAAATTACTAAGTGTTAAATCATTGTTATTAGTGTTAATATAGTTCATTGTGCTCACAAATTGATTGTTAAAGGATTCATAAGGTAGATCTCGTGTTAGTTATTTGGTTTATTAGTGATTGAACATAATCCGACTTAATAAGGACTAAGAAACTTAAAATTTAATGAAATTAACCATATGAAACCTTAACATTGAATTACTCGACACCTTATTAACATGATTTGTTGCTTAAAACACACTACAAATGATTCAGTTCGAAAATCTAAGTTTCAAACTTGTCGCATGCGAAAAGCTTATGGGAAACTAAACAAACGTGAAAAGTACATAACATGTCACGTGAGAACTTTGACTTGTCACGCGATTGGTTGACTTTTGGTCAAACTTTTTTTCATGCGAATAGTTGACTTGTTCGCGTGAAAAGTTGACTAATTGCAATTCATGCGATAAGTTCAAAAAATTTTCAATTTCAGAATTTTTTTAAGTATTAAATCAATGTCAATCAATAAATAATAATTTTTGTTTATTCTTATCTATCAGATGGCTCGAAAAATGGTTTTTAACAAAAACCATAATGCAGTAGCTTATCTCAAAGATGTTTTAGAGGATAAGGCTTTATTTAGATCATTTATAGATTGACTCAAGACTTCTCATATACATCATACTATTATAGCTAGTCCTACTATTTACACTGATGTTATCGTTCAGTTCTGGCTTACGGCAGCCAATGAGAGGGATGATCAGGGAGAACCGTGTATATCTTCTACAGTCAAGGGAAAGCGGATTGTGATTATAGTTGAGGTGATAAACAGTGTATTACTGTTGGAGGATCAGCCTAATGCACTAGTGAAGATTGATGATGACGTGGCTAAGGATTGTTTGGTCAGGATGGGATATAGTCACCTTTACCTCTATTCTGGAAGTATCTATTTCACGTCATGATCCACTGCTTAAGTAACCTTAAGGCTGGCATCGATGGTTTGAGTGTTGTGTTCGGACCCCTACTTGTATTACTTATCGATGACTTACCATACAGCATATCCAAGGCGATGTTTGCGAAGATGCAGAAGAATGTTATTGCTACAGTGGGGAAGAAGTATGTGATGTACTCGAGTTTATACAGATGATAGTGAATGTTGTTCATCTTGAGTTGGAAGTATCTGATTCATCAACCTATGTTGTTATGGTGATGAAGAAATATATATATTCACTTACCTGATGGGAGCTAGGGGTAATGCTTAGGATGGAACCCATTTTGTTAAGTTAGGAAGATTGTTGAAGGGTTTCAAGAAGAAGTCCAGCAGTATGAGGCTGAAACTCACCAAGCTGATCGAGCTGATACAGCTAGTCCATCTATCAGTACTACTCAAAACGTTCCAGAGAGTTCTTAAGGAGCTGGTCTGTCCGATATGGATGAGGTGAGTACCTAGTTCACTGATAGTAGAAGTGAAACAGATAGTGATCAGATAAGGAATGTACCTTATGTGCTACAAGAACATCCTAGAGTGCAAGTAACTCCTACCAAGCACACTACTGAGGATAGGGACACTGACTTTATTCCAGAGGATTCACCATCAACTTAGAGGAGAAAGAAAAGGATGGCAAGGAAGAGTACAAAGCCTAACAGTTCACGTAGGAGGAGTAGAGGATAAGGAGTGTTATGTAAGCGTCAGACCCCGTTGACCATTATGATGATTAGTACTGTTGTTCTGCTATCAAATACTCATTCCATACTTAGTGAGGCTACTACACCAGTGATAGTTACAAAATCAACAACTGTAACATCATCTATAATGTCTACTACTAAGGATGTGTTGAGTACACCACCAAGGACTCATGGGCATGATTATTTATTTGGTGATGTTGATTTTCTTAATACTACTCCAAAGCCACGACCGCAACCATAGTCTACATAGTTTTCACCTACTAAGGTTACACTTGAGTAGAGGGTTATTTTGCTAGAGAAAGAGATGTTGGAGAAAAAAAGTTGATTGATGATTTGTATCGGAGTATACCAGAGAAAGATAAAAGGATCAAGAGTTTAGAGCATCAGCAACAGTTTATGTTCAGTTATGTTCAGATTATGGAGCAGAACATTCGTGATCTCACTTCCTATGTTTATTCTTCGTTTACTCAATAACGAATCATGGAAGTTGGAGAATCTAGTGGACAGCAAATTGCTGGTCCTGAAGCTGCTGCTGATCATATTTCAGTTACAGAGCGTGTTATTGATCCAGTTATGATAGAAAGTACAACAGACATTACTGATATTGATCAAGAGCCTTCTTCTTTTGTTCCTATTCAGGCTACTAAGGATCGCCATGTATTGTTTACTAGAGAGGCGTTTATGGAGCCTGAACATGATATATCTATTCCTAACCCAGTTGATGATGATGATTATTTGGATATGGTGGATTTTAGTCGTGATGAGGAGGATGATGTGGATGATGATGATGATGAACATAATAATGATGATGAACATAATAATGATGATGAACATGATGATAATGATGGTGATGAAGGTGGTGATAAGGATGGAGATGATGATAAGGAAGATGATGATGATGATCAGGATGGTGATATGGGTTTAGCTGTTGGTGTTTCTACATCATCAGGTACTGATAATGTCTCCGGACCAAGTTCCTATGATATAGTTAACTATACTCCTTTAGATCCCGCTACTTAAGAAGCTTACGAGAAGAAGTTCTATTCATTCAAGCAAAGAATTATTGCTGAGGAAGTTGATGATGATTTTGAATCAGTTCATGACTTGGAGGAGACTATAGATTACACCGAATTATTTAGAAATAGTCTTAAGGACTTATTTTCAGATATATTGATTGAAGAAGAAGAGGTTGCCGGTGAGTCAAGTGCTAAAGAGACGAATAACAAGACAACAGATCAAACTGGTCAAAGTGTTGTACAGGTCAGAAATATTATTGTTGAAGCACCTCCTCCGCCAGCTTATGTACACACACTGAGACATTCCAAGCCTTTCATAAGGTACGGAAACTCAGAACCTATTCTTAGATCGTATGATGTTGAGAAGAAGTTGATGTGATAAAGAGAAAGGCTGGAGCGATAGAGTATTATCAGGACGAACATGACTTTCATACACTCGGAGCTTCGGATTTTGTAGGGATTAAATCTAGAGGTTCGGGAAATCAAATCAAGATAAGAAGATCTAGTCGCGCGATAAGTTAGAGTTGACGCCTGATAACTTGCTTCTAGCGCGAAAGCCTGTTAGTCGCGTGAGAACTTCATAGATTAGTATAAATAGAAGTTTTGTGATATAATTCAGTGGTTTTTTGTCATTTTCTGATTTCGCACTCATTGTAATAGTTTCTAGGTCAGAGAGCAATACAATCAAAGTTTTTATATAAATCTTTTATAGAAAAATTTAATACATAATCTTTTTATTTTTCCTAAACATTTTTATATAAATCTTATTGAAAATGAATTTTTTTAAAAATATTTTTTTATTATAACATAAATATTAGCCATCTGATGAATGTTTTAAAATAGAATAATAATTTATTCTTAAAAATTACATATTTTGTCCTTTTGAGGGTTAGAGCAAAATGGGCATTTACAAAAATGTAACAGAAAAAGTTAACTGATGTTAGTAAAAAGGATAAAAAGCGTTATAAATTTTAAAATAAAGGATACTCAGTGTAAATATTAAAGTTTAAGGATAACATCCCTAATTTTGAGCATACTTAAGAGACAAAATTTGCAATTTACTCTTGATTTTAAAAGATGATGAGCGTTAAATATTTTTTTTAACTTTGATTAGCAAAATTTTAGTTATTACTTTTCAGCTCAATTTAAATTTGTAAAAATTTATTCTATTAATTTATTACATTCTTTTACCAAAATATTTTAAAAGGGCCGAGTTTCTTATAGATAAAAAAGTGGTCAGATTTTAGAAAAAGAAATAATATAAACCCTTTCTTGGAGTTTGATATGTAAATTATAATAGTTTTTTTTCCTATCGCGCGTTGTGGCGGTATCGTATATGACGTGATAAATTATAAACTAACAATGGACCTGACTTATCTGAAGTCGAAGCTTAAAATAACTCAAATTTATTCTATTGAACAAAAACGTAGTGCAGTTCAAGCAAAATTATGTCAAAGCATAGTGCAGTTCAAAACATACATAAAAAAATACATTGGTTACAATCGTCACGGTTCATTTTTGACTCGTACCGTGGAATAAAATGCACGAAAACGTTTTATATTTGACTAACTCGTACCGACAAGTACATAAAAAAATAGTCTTTTTGAGGTAAAAATTATATTGGGGTAGACACAAAACTTTAAAAACTATTATTATTAAACAAATATTATTACTATTTAACTATTATTAATAAACAATATTATTATTATTTAAACAACATTATTATAGTTCAATAACAGATCACTTAATATAGATGTAACTAGCTATAGTAAATGTCACACCCGGCCCCTCATACCACCAATATTGT
>BJCO01744138.1:0-18075 GCA_018326465.1 Flaveria floridana | reverse complement strand
TCAGAGGTCTGCAGCGGATTGTCAGAGACCATACTTATGTCTACTGGTCATAGCAATGTCTTCCGAAGGTTAAATTTGCTTCGGAAGAATAACTTCTTTCGAAGCCACTTATACTTCGGAAGACTGCTTCTTCCGAGGCTTGGAGTCTTCTTTGTCTTTGGGAGTTGTCTTCAGCTCTTGTCTTCAGACTTTGTCTTCGGAAGTAGTCTTCAAATCTTGTCTTCAGACTTTGTCTTCGGAAGTAGTCTTCAGCTCTTGTCTTCAGACTTTGTCTTCAGCTATTGTCTTCAGCTGTTGACTTCAGTTGTTGTCTTCAACTGTTGACTTCAGCTGTTTTCTTTAGCTGTTGACTTCAGCTGTTGTCTTCAGCTGTTGACTTCAGCTGTTGACTTCAGCTATTGACTTCGGAAGAATCCTTCAGACTTCAGAAGTTCTCATACTTAGCTTTGGAAGCCTTTGAATGTAGCATCAAAATTGACTATGTGAAGTGGTTTTGGTGGCAGCAGCCTTATAATGACCCAACACGGGCGTCTGGACTTACACTTAGCCATTTACACTTAGGCGCATGGCGTATTTTGGGCGTCTGAACACTATTCAGGCGCATGGGCCTGACTTAGGCGCATGGGCACTAAGGCCATTGGGTACTATTTAGGCGTTTGGGTTTCTAGGCGGTTGGGAACACTTAGGAAATTTGACCGTTGGGCGCATGGGCCACTGTTTATGCGCATGGGCCACTGCTTAGGCGCATGGGAAACCAACTTGCACCTAATCAACATAAATGATTCCCAATTCATCTTATATCATAATCTAAGCTTAGTAGTAGCATTCTAAGCATCATCATACGAGTATATTCACATATAAATTCCAATTTACACACACCCACATATACATTCATACATACACATACGGTTACAAAAAGCCATTTTTATGAAATCATGTTTACATGCACTTTACAGCCCCAAATCATTTAAAACATGTAAAAAAGGGGTTCTAGAAACTCACCTTTGTTGCTCTCAAGTTTAAACTCTTCACTTGAGCTTCTCAGATGATTCTAACACCTAGAAACCCACCAAACACACATTCGAACACACATAAACACACATTAGCATATAACCGAGGCATATGCTGACTAAAAACAACTCAAAACAAAGAATCCTTACCTTGAACTTGAATTCTTATTCTTCTCTTTAGAAACCAAACACTCTGCTATTTCTCTCTCTAAATCCAAAAGCAGAAAGGTGAAAAGTGACATGGCATAGGCGGCCATGTTACTTTTGTACAAAATTATATAATATTTTGTACTTTGGACATGTTTAACCCCTCCACTTGGGTTAACTTACATTTCCTTCTTTTATTCTTCTTTTACTTCTTTTTAAAATATTCGGGTGTTATAAGTGCACCCCCTTATATGGTTTCGTCCCCGGAACCTGTTATTCCTCAAACAGATGAGGGTAATACGGTCTCATCTCTTCTTCAGTCTCCCACGTAGACTCGGATCCCTTCCTGTGCTTCCACTATACACGCACAAGAGGAACCACTTTATTCCTTAACCTCTTCTCTCTATGATCAATGATCGCCACTGGTTGCTCCACATAGTTGAGCTGTTTATCAACCTCAATGTCCTCCAGTGGTATAACCACGTCTTCATCAGCTAAACACTTTTTCAGATGAGATACATGGAATGTGGGATGAATTACACTTAAGTCATCTGGCAATTCAAGTCGATAGGCCACCTCTCCTACTCGCGTGACGATTCGGAAAGGTCCTATGTATCTCGGGCTTAGCTTACCTCGCTTCCTGAATCGGATGATCCCCTTCCAAGGTGAGACCTTCAACATAACTCGGTCTCCAACCTTGAATTCTATCGATCATCGTCTCTTGTCAGCGTACGACTTTTGTCTATCTTTTGCCGTCTTCATAAAGGCTTTAATCTTTTCTAGCTTCTCAGTCGTAGCTTCAATGACCTCGATACCTCCTACCTCATTCTGCCCTATGTCCCCCCAACATACGAGCGTCCTACACCTCCTACCGTATAGCATCTCGTATGGTGGCATGTCAATGCTAGCATGATAACTGTTATTGTACGATAATTCTACTAACGGCAGATGATCATCCTAACTTCCTCTCAGACTGCCTCTCAGACTGGCCATCCATCTAAGGATGATAAGTTGTGCTGATGTGTAGCCTCGTTCCCATCGCATCGTGGAATTTCTTCCAAAACTTGGATGTAAATCGAGGGTCACGATCAGATACAATAGACACCGGTACACCATGACGGGCTACAATCTCCTTGATGAATACATCCGCTAATCTCTCGGAGGAATACGTCCCTTGGATCGGTAGGAAGTGAGCACTCTTCATCAAATGATTAACTATATGGCAACATACCCTCTCGGGCTACGCGGTAACTTCGTAATAAAGTCCATGGTGATATGCTCCCACTTCCACTCGGGTATATCCAAAGGTTGGATTTTTCCATATGGCTTCTGATGTTCTGCCTTCACTTGTAAACAAGTAAGACACCTACTCACATACTCTGCTATGTCACGCTTCATACCCGGCCACCAATAATCCTTCTTCATATCGTGGTACATCTTCGTGGCACCGGGATGAATCGAGTATCGAGTTTTATAAACCTCATCCATGATCTTTCCGCGTAGATCCCCATAACGTGGAATCCACATTCTCCTGTACCGTGTTCTAACACCGAGAGTCTTTTCACCCAACTTTGCAACTAAGCCTTTCATTCTTTCAGAGTTAAGATGATCTTCTTTCAAAGCCTCATCTTGAAACTTCTTGACCTGTGTCATCACATCAGAGGTCATAATCAACTGATAAGCTTTCACCCAAATCGGATCGGGTCTCTCTTTTCGGCTAAGGGCATCTGCAACCACGTTGGCCTTGCCCGGATGGTAATGGATCTCGTAATCGTAATCCTTTATGAGCTCCAACCATCACCTCTGCCTCATATTCAAATCTTTCTGTTCGAAGAAGTACTTCAAGCTCTAGTGGTCCGTGAAGATTATGCACTTCGTCCCGTATAGGTAGTGCCGCCAAATCTTCAAGGCAAAAACCATAGCTGCTAACTCCAAATCATTTGTAGGGTAGTTGACTTCATGGATCTTCAGTTGTCAGGATGCATAGGCTATCACCCTTCCACGTTGCATCAACACGCAACCTAGCCCAGAATAAGAAGCATCCGAATATACCACTAAGTCTTTACTCCCTTCGGGTAATGTCAAGACAGGAGCTTGCATCAACCTCGTCTTTAACTTCTCAAAAGCATCATCCTGTTCTTCACCCCACACGAACTTCATATCCTTGCGAGTCAATTTAGTCAAAGGTAAGGCTATTTTGGAAAAGTCTTGAATAAATCACCTGTAGTAACACGCCAATCCCAAGAAGCTACGAATCTCGGATGGCGTCTTTGGAGACTTCTATTGCATCACCGCCTCCACCTTTGCCGGGTCTACCATGATCCCCTCGGGATTTACCGCGTGACCCAAGAACTGAACTTCATGCAACCAGAACATGTACTTGGAGAACTTAGCATACAACTTCTCCTTTCTCAATGTCTCCAACACCTCACGTATGTGGCCAGCATGTTCTTCTTCACTCCTCGAATAAATCAGGAAATCATCAATAAACACAATCACAGATTTATCTAACATTGGCTGACACACCCGGTTCATCAAATCCATAAAAAGCAGCTGGCGCATTAGATAAACCAAATGACATAACAAGAAACTCGTAGTGTCCATAACACGTGCAAAAAGCTGCTTTAGGAATGTCTTGCTCCTTTACCTTTAACTGATGGTAGCCGGATCGAAGATCTACCCTCGAGAACCAACTAACACCTTGCAGCTGATCAAACAAGTCGTCAATCCTCGGTAATGGATACCGATTCTTCACCGTCAACTTGTTCAATTCACGGTAGTCGATACACATCCTCATGCTACCGTCCTTCTTCTTTACGAACAAGACCAGAGCACCCCAAGGAGAGATACTCGGTCTGATGAAACCCTTATCCAGCAACTCTTGTAGTTGCTCCATCAATTCCTTCATCTCTGAGGGAGCCAAACGATACGGTGCCTTAACTACAGGCTGAGCACCGGGTATCAAGACAATTTGAAATTCAATTTCACGATCCGGTGGCACACCTGATAAGTCCTATGGAAACACATCGGGAAAGTCACACACCACCGGTACATCGGACAATTATGGTGTTGACGTGTCCACATCCTTCACGTAGGCCAAATAAGCACTACATCCACGCCTCATGCACTTTCCCGCCATAGCCATCGAAATCACTTTCGGAATCGTCATAACTCGATCACCGTATATCGTCACCGAACTCCCGTCAGACGTTGTCAATCTAATCATCTTCTTTCGACACAAGATGTTTGCTTCGTAGGTTTCTAACAAATCCATCCCTAGTACTACATCAAATCCACCTAGGGGCATCACATGTAACTTATCAGTAAACCTATGACCTTCTAATTCTATGGTACAGTCCTCTATCACGTCGGTAATTCTAGTGGACTTACCAATAGCAGTTTCTACATCAAATGGATCATTAATACTTTACTGCTAACAGATAATTTATCATAGAAAGCAGTAGAAATAAAACTTCTACTAGCACCAGAATCAAATAACACAGAAGCAAGAGTTTGATTTACTAGAAACGTACCTGACACAACATCAGGGTCCGTCCTAGCCTCCTCCCTGGTCATCGTGAATGCTCTGGAGCTTGCCATTTGCTCCTCAGTTTCGATCTTCTTCCTCACCAAAGTTGAAGCACCTCGCTGCTATACAATCTCTAGAGATGTGGCCGGGATTCCCACACTTGAAACAGACATTAAGCCCCAACCTGCACTCACCAGCATGCTCCTTCCCACACTTACCGCACTTCTTCACTCCTGAGCCTATGGAAACCACCCGTCGATCATCCACCCTTGCTTTCTTGTCATTCGGGCTAAAGCCACCACGCCCAAACCGTTTCTGTTTCCAGTTTCGATCATCACCACCAGTCTTCTTCTTCTCAACCACCATCACCTCCCTCTCGTCATACAATCTCCTAGCCAAGTCAACCACCGACCTAAACGTACTCGGTCGGGCAGCGATCATCTGCCTACGGATATCTGTCGGCAAGCCCTGAATATATCTTTTGATCTTTCATGACAGGGGCGTCACCTGATCCATTTCGTTGAACTTGGTGGTGTATTGCTGATGTGTCATGCTTCCCGCCTCCAGCTGTAGGAACTCTCTCTCCACCTTGTCCAACTCCCGATGAGGACAGAACTCCTCGATCACCAACTTCTTCAGTTCACTCCACCTCATTCTACTAATCGCTCTACTACCCTCAGCTTGGACAATGTTGTCCCACCAGCATAGAGCCGATTCCACAAACGAATGAGTGGCAAACTTCACCTTCTGGTCCTCTCGGCACTCGCTGATTTCAAGGACAGCCTCCATCTCCCTCACCCATCGGTGAGTAGCAGCAGCAGTGCCATTACCATCAAAGGTAGGGGGCTTGCACCTTTGAAATACCCCATAGTTACAGCCTCGTGCTGCCTCCAGCACTGGCTCTTCTTCCTCCTCTTCCTCATCAGTAGGGATAACCATCTCGGTCCCAGGTTGTTCTATCCCTCCTGAGGAGATGTTCCTATCCTTCCTCTCTCCTTCTCTAACAGCCTTAATCACTTCGGTCACTAAGATGGCAAGATCGTCTGCATGACTTGATGAACCTCCTCCACCACGGCCTCCCTCACCGAGGCTCTCAAATTAGCACTCTCATCACCACCCTCCGGATGAGGGCTCTCAGGCTCCTCATGGGTCACCTTTTCAACCCTGGGCCTTCCTCATGTGACCCGTGGTCTAGCACCACGTCCACCACGTACTCCGCCTCGTGAATCCTTAGAAAATCTACCTCCAGCCATCCTCTAACACGCTATAAGATTCAAACACTAACACGGTCATTCAAGGTAATAGCTCAGTTTATTTTAAGTATAGTAAGTCCCTAATTACCATGGCCAGTTATGATTGGCCACTTACTTTACTCTTCATACCCCAAGCATTTCCTATCCTGGCTACATGAGTATCTAAACCTACTAAGGGCAAACAGATCAAATAACATGCGCACATAATACCAGTTAATATTAAAGAAAATACCTGATGGCACGTAGCTACTCGGACTGGCATCCCTTCCCTTTGTCCCATTCTCAATTTAAGTTTAGGTTTCTTTTTGAAAATTTTTACCCTTTTCACTTAAACTTTGGCTCTGATACCAACTTGTAAGGCCCCGTTCCCGGGCACCTCACAGTTGATCATTCATCGCATATAAAACATGCATTTATTTAAAACATCGTAGCGGAAATTAATTAAAACCATTTTATATATTAATGACAGCTTTTACAAAGTAATACAATATAGTTAACTGTTACAAAATATCATAATTGCATTACATCACAAAAACATCATTATTATACTAATGGATGTCATCCCAAATATGCCAAGTAGCTGTCCCGTGCCATACTCAGCAACTCTTACCTGCCAACTGGAAAATACATAAACGTCAGCGTTGCTGAGTGAGCTCTAGTTTTATAAATAAAATATCTTACTTTCGTTAAAATACAATAACCTTTCTTTACTTTCACACATGATCATGCATCATATGTACAGATAGAGAATATTATTATTAGCTTTCATTATCATTCATTTTTCCATCACCATCATATTCATAGCATTCTTTCATTTCATACTTTTCATTAACATTCTCTTACTTTTGTTCTCATTCTTTCGTAACGTACTTTACATCATTCTTTTACTTTCTTACTTTCTTACTTTCTTTCTTTCTTTCTTTGTACATTACGTCATTCTTTTACTTTCATATGGATCGATGAACAATACCCGGATAATTATGCATGAAGCTGATGTTGGACCTGTGGTAATTAAACCACGAATATTGTGCCCGAAGCTGATCCAGTCACCTAGGACAACTCATCTCTCCCATTCATTCAAACCAATTGGTATACCCCAAACATTGTGCGCGAAGCTGATGCTGGACCTGTGGTAATTAAACCACGAACATTGTGCATGAAGCTGATCCAGTCACCTAGGGCATACCAAAGGGCCTTGTTAATCTCAATGATTGACCCTGTGTGCATCCTTTGGGGTAGCTAACCCGTATCACAGTTGAGCTAACGGCAACATGGTCGTGAACCTCCTTTTATTTGCTTGCAAGCCATTCTTTTATTCATTACGTTTTACTTTTCATCTTTGTTATCTTTCACTTCGTTACGTTATTTTTTACGTTCTTTCATTCATTTGTCATACTACGTAAAGTAATAACATAATATTTAACGTATTTTATAACTTAAAATAAATACGTTTGCATACAATTAAAAGATAACACATTATACATACCATACATCATCCATACATACTATAACCCTAAACCATCCCATAATCATGCTTAAAATGGGTAATCATAGCTTATAAGTCAAATCAGGTCAAACCCTACAAATTATATTTTTCCTAAAATTTCAGAAATAATTCTAAGTGTCTAGGCGCATGGGCACTATTTGGGCGTTTCTGCCCTGTTTAGGCATTTTGTCACTATGCGGGTGTCTGGACTTACACTTAGCCATTTACACTTAGGCGCATGGCCCTTTTTGGGCGTCTGGACACTATTCAGGCGCATGGGTCTAACTTAGGCGCATGGGAACTTAGGCGGTTGGGTACTATTTAGGCGTTTGGGTTTCTGGGCGGTTGGGAACACTTAGGAAATTTGACCGTTGGGCGCATGGGCCACTGTTTAGGCGCATGGGTAACCAACTTGCACCTAATCAACATAAATCAGTCACAATTCATCCTATATCGTAATCTAAGCTTAGTAGTAGCATTCTAAGCATCATCATATGAGTATATTTACATATAAATTCCAATTTACTCCCACCCACATATACATTCATACATACACATACGGTTACAAAACCCCATTTTTATGAAAACATGTTTACATGCACTTTCCATCCCCAAATCATTTAAAACATGTAAAAAGGGGTTCTAGAAACTCACATTTGTTGCTCTCAAGTTTAAACTCTTCACTTGAGCTTCGCAGATGATTCTAACACCTAGAAACCCACCAAACACACATTCAAACACACATAAACACACATAAGCATATAACCAAGGCATATGCCAACTAAAAATAACTCAAAACAAAGAATCCTTACCTTGAACCCGAATTCTTCTTCTTCTTCTTTCTAGAAACTGAACTCTCTACTCTTTCTCTCTCTAAATCCGAAAGCAGAAAGGTGAAAAGTAACATGGCATGGGCGGCCATGTTACTTATGTACAAAATTATATAATATTTTATACTTTGGACATGTTTAACCCTTCCACTTGGGTTAACTTACATTTCCTTCTTTTATTCTTCTTTTACTTCTTTTTAAAATATTCGGGTGTTACAAATTATAAATATTTTAGTTTCCATGTTATTTTATGTTGTGGTTGATTTTAATTGATACTTTCTTTTTTGCTTTACGTTAACCGGCAAATCAAGAAACGAAGATGTCCGAACATTGTTAGTTGAAACAAATTAATCTTGCCCTTCTCTTTATACCAAAAAACTAATCTACCTAGTATAATAAAAAAAGGTAACTAACGTGGACACGCATGGCAGCGTCACATTTCTTCTTATCAAAATTTTTCGTTTCTCTCTACTATTAAAAATTATTTCAATTACTAATAATATTATTTAACTCTTTTTTAGATTAAAAATAGTTTTTTAATAAATTAAAAATAAACCTTTTTATTAATATTATTTCTAAAGAAATAAATTTTTATAATATAAATGAATATCAAATGTTTTTGAGAATATAAAATATTCTAAAATTGGTGTTTTTAAAACTGACTTTATAAAAACAAAAAATAATTAAAATTGGGATATATAATAATGAAAAAATTGGAAAATGATATTTATTAAATGATTTGTTTTGAAAAAAAAATATTTAATTTTTTTTGAAAAATAAAAAAGTTTAAAAATAAAAGTTTAAAAAGTTGATATCATTATTTTATTATTTATAATTATTACTTATACGTAATTTCACTCATATTTTACCTTATATTATCCTTTTATAATTAATAAATTTTCATCATATTTAGTATTTTATTTTTTTAAACTCATATAATACATGTTTTATTAAAGCTAGTTAAAAGACAAAAAAAATAGCATCTAAAGTGATAAAAAATAGCATCTAAAGCGATAAACTACAAACTCAGATTTATACCCATTGATGGTAAGATTGACTAGTGTAAAATCATATTTATCAACTTGGACACCTTTAAGGTTACACGCCCACTTACATTTGAACACTAGAACAGGAAGACTTGCATCATATTCCAATTCCTAAATTTCTTGGATAACACCGTTATAAGAGTTTTTAGGGATTGTTTTCAAGGTATCACCACGTCATCTCTCGAATTCAGTTGATGATGCTATTAATATAACTCCACTATTTTGCACTGCACTTTTTTATCTTGATCATTGGTGTAAAATGTATAACCATTAATGTCGTACATCTGATAAGATTTAACTACACAGTCTGGACCTTTTCCTAACTTTTTCACAGTTTCATCAACGACGTCAGTTTCTTTTACCCTTTGTTTTATCCAGTCCAACAAGTCTTTGTTTTGAGTTCTAATGTACCACTCAGCATATTGACCCGAGTTTAACAATCGTATCATGTCCATGTGTTCACAAACAAATGGATCAAGACATGTCATGTGTATTAGAACCACTAAATGTGCATTTTCTATGTCTTTGCAAGACGGGGTGATTGTTTTGATACCAAGTACTCCTTGACCACCAAGTCGACCCGAATGACGAGACTTAGGAACACCACCACCTTTGATGTTGTCCATATAGTCTGAAAATATAAACAAATTATTATAATGTATGTTAAGACTAAAATATGTATATAATATAAAATGATTGATGGTGTTACCTTGACAAAACTCAGTTACCTCTTCAGAAGTATATCCTTCAATAATACTACCCTATGGTCGATAATGATCTCTTACATAACCTTTTAAAACACCCATGTATCTTTCAAAACGGTACATGTATCGTAGGAATACAGGACCACAAGCCTTAATCTCTTTTATGATATGACATGTGAGGTAAACCATTATGTCAAAAAATGATGGTGGAAAGTACATCTCTATTTCACACTGGGTAACATATATGTCCTTTTGCCATTGATTCAAAGATTCTACATCTAACATCTTTGAGTGAATGTTGCTAGAAAACAAGCAAAGTTTTCTGATAGTATGTCGAACATCATTAGGTAACAATACACGAATTGTTGATAGGAATCATGTGTGTCATCAACACATGACAATCATGAGACTTCATTCCAAGTACTTTACTATCTTTTAATGACACCAATCTTTTAATGTTGGTAGAATAAATTTATGATGGAACCTAAATACCATGCAAACATTCATAAAATTGTCTTCTTTCTTCTCTTGTTGTATTATAACAAGCAAGTGGCGGGTACATACGGTCGTTACATAGTTCTGGATGGATGTATTTTCAATAGTTCCATATATTTTCTAATGTTAATCCCATCTTTAATTTTACCTGAAATATTTAATAATAAGCTTATCAAGTTGTCATACATATTTTTTATATGCATAACATCTAGACAATGTCGAACCATTAAATCATTCCAATAAGGTGAATCCTATAACATTGATCTTTTTTTCCACAATGCTGCTTTCTCAACACGTGATATCCCCCCCCCACCCCCCGCATTGTTCAGATTTTTAACTCGTCAAAATGTATCGAAACTTGTCCTCATTGTGCCAAACTCAAACTCACCGTCAAACTCATCTTTTTTATTTCTAAAAGTGTGACCTTTTGGAAGAAATCTTTGATGTCCCATGTATACAATTTTTTTGCATTTTTTTAACCAGATCGAGTGTGTCTCGTCTTCACAAACGGGACAAGCTTTCTTACCCTTGGTACCATATCCTGACAAG
The DNA here is from genome assembly GCA_018326465.1 of Flaveria floridana. NCBI lineage: Eukaryota > Viridiplantae > Streptophyta > Magnoliopsida > Asterales > Asteraceae > Flaveria > Flaveria floridana. The sequence goes on along the minus strand of BJCO01744138.1, from coordinate 7,026 downwards.
TTACCATATGCTGGAAAATCATTTATAGTGCAGAAAATTATTGCGCGCAATTTAAATTGTTCTTTCTGATAAGCATCGTTACGTCCACACCCTCATTCCAGAGTTTTTGTAAGTCTTTAATCAATGGAGATAAATACACATCAATATCATTACCAGACTATCTTGGACCTTGAATCAACAATGACATCATAATGTACTTTCGTTTCATACATAACCACGATGAAAGATTATAGATGCATAAAAGAACTGGCCATGTACTATGATGACTACTCATGTTACCGAATGGATTGATCCCGTCTGAACTAAGCCCAAACCGTGTGTTTCTTTTCTCCTTCACAAACTTTGGATGCTTTCCATCAATAACTCTCCACTGAGGTGAATCTGCAATATGTCTTATTTTTCTGTGAATTACACAACAATTTTGCATCTTTTTTGTTTGAAAATAATCTTTTAAGTCTCAGTATAATAGGGAGATACCACAAAATTTTAGCCGGTGGTTTATTTTTTGTCACATCATCATCACATTCATTCGAATCTTTTTTCGTATATACCTCGATGCACCACACTTATCATATTTATGTTTATTTTCATACCCGTCTCTATATAAGATGCAATTATTTGGACGTGCATGTATTCTTTTAACTTCCAACCCCATCGTACACATCAACCTTTTTGCTTGGTATGTTGAAATTAGTAATTTGTTGTCCTCCGGAAGAATTTCATTTAAAAGCACCAATAGACTTGTAAAACTTTTATCGCTCCATCCATTTTCAGACTTTAGTTTCAACAACTATAACATAACATCACGTTTGTTATGTTTAGAACTGGTATGTAAGGGCTTTTCTGCTTCTTCAAATATATGTTGTAACTTTTCTTGTTCGACCTTATTCATATTAGTCTCCATCTCATGAAATATTTTAGTATTGTAATTGTTAGGGAGTTCCTTTGGAAGCTCATCACCTCTATCAAAATTTAATGAGTCGTTGTTATATGTATTTTCATGAATGTGTAAAGTGGTCGACAAAGTATTAAACTCAAGAATTGATTCCTCACACTCTGACCAATAATGGTATTCATGCATAAACCCGCTTCACAACAAATGATACTCTATGATATCAATATCCTCAAAATATTGAAAGGTTTTACAAACAGAACAAGGACAACAAATTTTTCGGCTTCCTGTTTTTAAACGATTTTCTTCAGCTGCCTTTTTAAAACTTTGAACACCCTTTGTATAAATTTCTGATGAACGCAAACTTTTATACATCCAAGTATCACGATCCATCTGAAAAGTAAAAAAATAAAAAATTGATGTAGTGCTACATAACCGGTAATCGAAGGCGGTGGATCCTAACCCACTTTTTGAATATTCTATCTCATATGTATACATTTAACGTATTGACTATTTAAGAAAAAATCGGCAATATTTCCCCTTAACTCCCCAAGAATGCATATAAAACGCAAGCCAGAAGAAGTATAGAAGAAGACTGTTGATTTTTTCTTAAATAGTCAAACATGTTAAAATGTATACACATCCTAATGAGATAGAATATTCAAAAAACTGTCTCAACAGGGACAATCCAAAAATTATCTCTATTAGATAAATTTTGGACGGGTATATTCTAAAGTTTTATGCCTAAATTCATTTATAAATATTATCTAAACACACATATACATATACACATAAAATCTATATATATATATATATATATATATATATATTATGTGTTTCTTAATTAACGGGTCAAAGCATGAAAAGTTTACATATTTTACTTTGTACATACTAATCTACAACTTGTAAGCTTGCATCTATGATTCAATCCGACATATAGACACATATTTATATTTTAAACACGCATTCATGTACATACACATATATATATACACATCAATTACCAAAAAAAAAACAACAATAAACTTTTAACTAAAAATAATGAAAGTTAACAATAAAATACATTATTATGTACAATAAAACTAGAAATAACGTCTAGAGAGATTTGTACTTTTAATGGACAGATTTTGAAAGACAACCGGATTTGAAATTCAAAATTAAGAGAATATTTGATTTGGAGGAAATGCTTCAATGAGGAAGATGACCTATAAATAACAAAAGTGAACAATAAAATACATCATTATGTACAATAAAACTAAAAATAACTTTAATAGAGAGATTTGTACCTTTAATGGAGAGACTTTGAAAGAAAACTCGATTCAAAATTCAAAATTAAGAGAATATTTGATTTGCAGGAAATGTTGGCGGTTCTAATACCCACCCCTAAATGTATTTATTAAATATTAAGTTGCACATAATGGACGGTTTAGAATCACCCCTAAAAGAAGCATAAAAGGCGGTTAAAATACCCGCTCCTAAAGGTATTTTCAATAGGACATAACGGGCGGTTTAGAACTGCCCCTAAAGGGGGCATAAAACGCGGTCTTGATATCCGCCCCTAAATGTAACTTAAGGGGCGGTTTCGCCCAATTTGTTCTCATTTAAATTTTAAGAAGACTTTAAGGGGCGGTGTTTTAGAACACCCGTCCCTTAAAAAAATTAGGCCCGCCCCATTTGCCTTTTTTTTACTAGTGCAGCATATCATATAACCACAACTTAACCATATCATTATGACCCCTACATATATCAACATATTATATAACCACGACCATAGGTTTTATGTTTGTAACAAGTGACATATTTTTACAAAGCTAAAACTCAAAATGACATATTTATATTTTGGTGTATTTCTCTGTAATTGTGGATGCACATGTAATCAAGATCACCCTAAATGAACTTTTCCCAAAATCACAAGAACAAAAGAGATTGGTATGTGAAAGTCATGTATTTTATTGATAACCAAACCCTTTAAATTGGTATGCATGTAACGTAAACTTAATTAAACTAATTACTAACATACTTGACCTAGCTCCCCGTCACATAACGGTTAATAATAAGTTTGAGTTAGGTTTTAATAGTTTCATGATGGAAGAACTAATGAAAGTCCAACACGATCGAAAAGCCAGTCGAATGATGGAGTACATTACATTGTGTCAACTGATTTTGATGTTTAACTCTTCCCCTAACTGGCCAGCAGATTGTGTCATTTTCTGACAAAAGACGAAGGCAAAGACATTTATTAAAACAATTTTCGTTATCTTTCAAGTATATCATTTGTGATGCACAATGTAAAAAGTTGCATTATGTTTGTTTCTTATTTTATTCTACTTGTGTGTAGTATAAATAACCATCTCTTTCACTCAAATCATCACAACTAGTTTAAAATTCTCTCTCATAAAACTTACGTGTGTTTAACTTCAATGGCGTCTTCGGTTAGGACATACTCTAGCATTCTTATAGTTATGAGTCTTCTAAGTATTGTGTCCTCTGATATTGGGATCGGAACCATCAATGGCCCTCCATACTTACGTAATCATACATTACATTATTATAGATATAGATGAATATTATCCCCTAATGAATTATTTATGAACATTTTTTTATAATTGTTATTACAGCATCAGCGTGTTACGGGTTTCAAGATCAAGGAGTTATGATAGCCGCTGCAAATCAAGATTTATGGGAGGGTGGAGCAGCTTGTGGAAAATATTTTCAGGTGACTTGTACCGGTGGAACCAACCTAGGTACACCACACCCTTGTACCTCCAACCCCACTGTGACCGTAATGATCACCGATTTCTGCCCCCCACCTGGTTGCAAGGGCGACCTTGACTTGTCCCATGAAGCCTTTTCCGCCATTGCTGATCCCGCAGCCGGAGGAATCACAATCTCTTACCAGCAGTATGCGAACAATTACTCTTTCTTCCTTCATTATTATACAACCCAAGAAAAAAATTATATCAACTTCTTTCTTGTGCAGGGTGTGAAGAAGAATATAAAGATCGTAGAAGGTGCATTCGGTTCGAATTACTTGATGTTTGCAGTTGGGATGTGGCATTTCCAGTAATCTGAATATTCTTAGCTTCGTTTTATTTGATGTTGTTGATTTTAATTGATATCTTCTTTTTGCTTTATGTTTTTTTCAAATCAAGAAACCAAGGTGTTCAACGACCATGTTAAATTGAAACAAATATTGCCCTTCTTTTTGTACGACGAACACATAAAAATATAAAACCGTGGCATGTAGATCAAGACAAGTATAACTACAAACACGCAGGAAAAAACACAAATTAGAGTGTGTTTATACTGGTAACCCGCTTAAGTCCTTAAAACTATAACTACGAACCTGATAATAAATAAGTGGTTAGAATTTGTTTAAACGGGTAATCAGCCTAAGTCATTAAAACGGGTAACCCGCCTAGCAAGCCATATGTTTAAAGTTTGTAACAAATGACATATTTGTTACAAGCGTACTTATTAAAGATTAAGTATTTAATTCATAATTTACTGACGAGTTTTGTAAAGATCTGTTCAAAACATAGATAGTGTTGGAAGTAGTTTTTCCCGCCCAACCGGACCACTATTCACCTGCGTCTGGACTTGAACTTCCGCCGTCCCTGTTGTCTACATCTAAGTTCTACACATTAGACCCGACCCTAAATTGTTTAGAAGTGCTTTGTGATATGGTAGATTAAATTGGGAAAAAACTTTTATGTAATATTCTCGGCCCTTAATCAAAGCCTCAACCAACAACACCACCTTTCATCGCACCTTCGCTATCTACTATAAAAACCATCACCTCAACACATCCACCGCGTGTTCTTCATTGCCAATGTTCAACTGTTCTTGCATTACACGTGAAGCCTATTGAGTAAACAAAAAACAAAACTCCCCAATACCACCGCACGCTAGAAGAGTCCCAACATAATAAATACCTTCTGGACCCTAACCCACCGTTTGAGCTACAAAAATCAGAACTTACATTACACTTACCTTAGTTTTCCATTATCCTTGCATGTCATGCTCATGTTGACCCATTATCCTACACGTCCATACTGGCGCGTCTACAGTTACCTTTCAGAACTTACATTACACTTACCTTAGTTTTCCATCTTGAAGCTTCCAAAATTCAGGACTTGTTATAAACTTATCACTTGTGGTACCCAAGAAAAGATTAATTTCAAAAGACAGTAATCAAGTATCTACAACTGCTACACCTGCGTCTAATCATATTCACTGGAATAACCCTCATCATCAGCAGCATCACAAGGAACGCATTTCATATCTGGATGCAACATCACACCATTGTCTCTTTCACATTGCTGATCGTGATCATTATGTTTGATGCATTTCTTGATCAAAACATGTTCCCTATCATCCTGCACCAAGTCTTTGGACGTTTCATCATCTCTATCATGTTGCTTTCGATGAGGGCCATGGGTGTGAATCAGATAATGAGCCACTGACTTGAAACCAAGGTGTAAGGCCTAAAAATGCAACCAAAATTGTAACATCTTATTTCTTGTTTGTAAACATCACAATGTGATATAAGGCTGTCGAGCCTAACCTTGGAGTAAAAATTTCCTATGGGTTCCCATCCTTTCGCTCTGCGACATAAACTGCAGTTGCATATATCCCTACAGACAGGACAAACCCAATCTGGGTTCGCACTTGCTTCTAGAACATTCTCGCCATATCTGCATAAGACCCATTAAAACCTTAAAATGGCGAGTAAAATCAAAGGTGAACACCACAGGACAATATAGATACAAAGATGGTTGTATTTTCACACTTTTTTAAGTTACATGCTCAAACAAAACATTATCAGTCACATACTTATAGTCAAACACTTAAAGTAGTTGTCTTTAAGTATTTTTCATCCTATTTTAACCAATTAACTAATATAAATGCAATATGAGACACCTAAACATTGGAATAATATTCGAAACAGAATGCCAAAGGTTTAAGCGTATATAAGAATATTCTAAACAGAATGCCAATTATGTTTTTGAAGGTTCGGTATTTTTTTCATTATTTGCCTATCTATAACTGAACTAAGATTGAAAAATATACTTCAAGTGAAAGTTTGACCATTTTCTATTTGAATATCACTTAATCTCATACTTACCTTTTGAACAAGCAATTGCCACAAAACAACCCTGGGGCGGTCTTACCCTTGCAGCATTTTGAATGAATACCAGCAATTTTCCGCCTGCAAGATATTAATTTAGTCGCTGAGTGTGTATATATTCACTAAATGAACTCACACACATAGTTATAGACCTATGTAGTCAAAGGCACACGGGGCCTAGGCGCCTCGGAGTCACACAAGGCAATCTGCTGACTTGGGATATATGTTTTTTTTTTCCTTTTTAGACTGTTATACACATGGCAACGGATTAAGGAACTCTAAATAGAAAGTAAACAATCAATCACAAAAGTAACAATTGCATGAGTTAACGACTTAAGGATCAATTTGACTATATATTTATTGTTATACCATCATTTACTTATTCACCTAAAAAGAACTCCAAATCTAAAACCAAGAACACACACACATATCCCAATTCTGCAACATTCAAACAACAAAATTCGATCGAATTCAACATTTCAAAACCTGCATTGATGGCAGCGGTTTCCCTCAAACCCACAACAAGCAGACCTCATCTCATTCCCACCATCATCTCCACCCACCACAATCTTCCATTTTTCAACGTGATCACCCAACATCTTCTCATGATCTTCAGTATAAACCTCAGGTTTCACATCCATCTTCTTCATTGCATAACTAGCTGCAGGAATACCCTTTAACCTACAATATCAAATCACATTACAAGGCGCACAATCAAAAGCATCCAAACACAAATCACATAAGAAAACCCTTTAATTTTCACAAATGGGTATTGAAACTGAAGATCCAACAACGTCAACGAGATGAAAAAAGAACCTGAAAGAGCGTCTTGTAGGGGTGGAGGATGAAGACGACGGTTGTTTGTGACGGGTGTTTTTGGGTTTTGACGTTGGTTTGAGGTTACGAGAGAGGTGTAGAATGCCGAGGGCGTGTAGCTTTTGAAGATTTTGTTTGATTCTTTGATGTCGAAAGCTCTCGTAACCTGCAACTTCAACTTCGTCGT
>BJCO01744137.1:0-16680 GCA_018326465.1 Flaveria floridana | reverse complement strand
AAGGCAAAGTCTTAGGCGCATGAGGTTACTGTTTGGGCGCATGAACAACCTGTTGGCATGTTTCACTATTTTTATTCAACCCAATCATCAAATCTATCTGTTCTAAGCATAACATGGGTATTCTAAACATGAATAACCTATAAGCACTTCAAAATCAACATACAACATGCACAATACATACGGGTAAACATACATAAATTCTTTTAAAACATTATACATGCATTTTCAGCCCCAAACAAGTTTAAAACATGTAAAACCGGGGTCTAGAACTCACCTTAGTTTCAACTTGGGTGTTTCTTCTTCTCTAATCCGGTTGTACTATGTTCACACGGCTAAAAACAACACCAAACACACACACCCGATCACATATACACATAAGAACACATAACCGAGGCTAATTTAGCCAAGGACAACTTAAAAACACTAATCTTTACCTTAAATCCGAATCCCTGCTTGAAGTTCCTTCTCAAATCCGAGCTTTTCTTCTTTCTCTCTCTAAAAAGTCGAATGGAAAGGATGTGCAGACAACATGGGCGGCCATGCCACCTTTTTGTACAAAATAAATATAAACTTTGTACATTTGACACTTTTAACCCTTCCACTTTAAGTTGACTTTCATTTCTCTCTTTTTCTTTTTCTTTTATTCTTTTATTCCTTTAAAAAAGAATACGGGTGTTACATATATACATATATACATGCATGCGTATGTAAATTCTATATATATATACATGCATGCAAACATGCATACGTAAAAATATATATACATGACATGCATATGACATATTAATGTAATTTACTAAATAATATTCATAAGGTGTTAGTCGAAATATAAAATTTTTCTTTGGATTTAAAATCATCTAACCTTATTCTTAGGGTTGTCACAAGGCATCCTAAAACGGACTGAGGATCCAATTCTAGCACTTTTCCTAGGTCAAGTGATAACACGGGCACCCCAATTCCTAATAGGTGGGATATGTGAGTGGGTAGGTGCTACGACGTGTGTTGAGTTAGAGCGTATTTGGCTCCTGGCCGGAGATGTGGAGGAGGAGTCCTATGATGGCTTAGTATCATCAGAAGTCGAGGATACCCAGCCGGGATGTCCATATCTTCTCAGGAATGCCTCGTACTCAGTCTGGGGCTTAGCCCTCCTGAGAGTCCCAGCAGGAGCAGTGTTGTTAATTGGGTGTGCAGGTGTCTTTCCCCTGTCAGCCATAATCTTGTTATCCTGTAAAAATTATCATCAGAAATTTCGCTTCTCATAGCTCATGACTATAATAATAGTACTAGTAATAGTAGTGATGGCGGTAGTATCATATAGCAGTAGTATCAAATAGTAGCAGTATCAATAAGCAGTAGTGTCAATGAGCAGTAGTATCATCGAGCAGTAACAGACATGAAAGTTCAATAAAGTTATCTTTAGACCGTGTTAAGAAAATCTCTTAAGTCATTTATCTAAAGTTTCACACCTTTGGGATTCGTGCTGGAATTTACGCGTCCGATAAATTCATGATTACGTTGATCAAGTTTAATAATCAATTTATCCAGCCCGCTTACCCTAACATCCACCCAAGCAAGGACAGTCCTAAGGTATCAGGGTTATAGCCTAGGGTTTACTAAGGTATTCCCGACTTCTCTACAACCTATGGTTCTGATACCAATCTGTCACACCTCGGGCCCAAGGAGGGTGGGACGTCACAGACTAGAAACAAATATGGCAGCGGAAACAAACCATCATAAGAGCGCACAAGTAGAGAAATCACATGGCATTACATTAATTTAATAAAATCCACGACTATACAGCTTAGCCCGGTTCCACAGAATTGTTTCAACACCCAAAAGTACATAGTGTAAAATAACATCCCAATGCAAATTAGTTCAAAAGTTCAAGTCTGAAATAATTAATGCCATTAGGTCAAGGTGCTAGGTCATCCAATAGTCTCCCGAGCCCAGCAAGACATCCATCATGGGTTACCTGAATCATGCTCAAAAAGTTTAATGTTAACTAAAAAGTTGGTGAGTTCAAGTACTTAAAGTTTAAAAACAAAATGGACTCTTAAAGTACCCAATTAAAAGTTTAGTATCAAATATCACTGTTATGGGGTCACAATCAACCCTGCACTCAGTCCCAGCTAGCCTCTTCTAAGGTTATGTTATATTTGTTAACCTCGAAGGGAGAACTGAGCCTCAAACAGTGTACCATACCTGCCGGATGGTTCACCATAGTATCTTACAAAAACCTGTCACATGGCATAAACAATCCCTCAGGATCTCAGTGGGGTACCCTTCCTATAAGAAAGGCATTGTGTGTGGGGGATTCCCCAAGTAGATCTACCCATATAAAACTAGAGGTTCATAAAAGAATTAATGATTGTGATTCAAGTATCAGCAGGTATCAACATTATCCACAACATAAGAATCATAAACTAACACAGTAAAGATTTCAGTTCAAAAGAGCATGCTTCATCCCTAAAGCAATAATAAAAAGGGGGACACGAGAACTCACCTTAGTATCAAACAATGGTCCTTTAGGCACAGAAAAAACCAAAATCCTAGCACCCTATGATCATGATACAAGTAATAAGCTATATATTCTTAGATCATTGGAGGTATAACTAAGTGCATGTTTATGGTTAAAGGCGTAAGTGACTTCGATTCTTAGAAGTTTGCATCAAGAGTTTCCTTTTTAGGAAAGTTAGGGTTTTGGCACGTGTATGTCAGTTTTATGGTTCTTATAAAATTGTTAACATATTAATAAGTTAAATATTAGTTTCTGCTCACGAGGTTACTGAAATTTAGTTAAAATGCAGAATTTACACTTTTGCCCCTCAAGTTTCAAAATTTACAATTTCTACCCTAAAGTTTGTCTCCTTACAATTCTTGACCCCTAATGCTTTCTTAAGGTTATTATAGCCTTTTTGGACCTGTTAGAACTCTAAAATCTTAGATCTTACTTGGTGAAGTTTAAAACACAAGTTTCTAGTTATCGGTTATAGTAAAACCGATGATTCTAATCATCTAGCCCTTAAATCCTCTAATTTCAACCAAATTACAAATCCAATATCCTTACTTAATAAAATAAGGTGACTTTCATAGGTTTTAGGCTCCTCGTTTATTTTTAAGATTTTATCTAAAATTTTCCCGGTTTGCATTTACTTTTTGTTAAATAAATTCATAGAAATTACATCTTAACCCAAAAATTCACCAAATTCGGTTTCTATTACTAAAATAATTATCCTAGGGCCTGAAACTTTTTAAGTTCTAAGTTTATCATGATTTGGTCAAGTTCTTGAATTATTTCCACTCTTTTGGGTCACCAAGCAAGCCTATTAGGTCTATTTTCTCATTCTTTTTACATATTCAATGTAAACCATGAATTTCCTATGGTTAATATCACCAAAATACTGTAACAAAAGTTTAGTTCATGTATTTTTGCATTCATGGCACCATTGTTGCATATAAAGGGTGTTTTACACCATTTACACTTGTGTAAACGTCATAATTTGAGCTCAAACATAGTCAAACCCTTTTTGTTACTTTCAAAACAAATTATATTAGTGTTTATTTGCTATTTTAAAACTTGTTTTTAACTTTGGTTGGAAGGTTTTTCAAGACTAGTGGATAGATGGTGCTAAAATGCATGAAAAGAGGGTTTACAAGGTGAAGCCTTGTGTACCGACCCTAGATTCACGGGTTCTACTTAGAATAGTACCTTGTGTGAAGTTTGAATCCCATAAATATGAGGTTATGGCAACAAGCTTTCTGCTAGAATCAATGAGAGTATGGTTTGAAGTAAGATAAAGGTAAATACGTTAAGATTTAGTTTATAAAAGTACAATGATACTTACTTATCGAATGGTTAGCGATGTATGAACAAGTTAGAAGGCTAGAAGGAGCAAGGGACTTCGAAACACTGTTGGTATCCTCCGGTTCTTCGAGTTGTTGGTTAGAATGAGCATGTTTAGAATGTTGTGTATGTGTGTTTTTCGGTTGAGAGAAAACCGAGAGAAAAAAGAGAGAGAGGGATAGAAAGTTTGTTTTGCATGGATGGGGATATGGAAAAAGGTGGAGTGTGGGTTTGGTTTTTAGGATTTCACAGAATTCATTCGGTTGGTGGGTTATCGGCGGCCGAGATAACATTTTTAATATTTTAATGTTTATTTGTAGTCTACTAATATTATTATTATGTTTGTTAAACCGCGGATGTGCATAAGCACATATACTCTTCTGATTTTTATTAAAGTGTTCAAAATACTATAATTGTCTCAAATAGTCATACAAAAGATGGTTTTTATTCAAAAATTGGTTTCTACATGGTTAAATACCAATAACAGGTGTAAACGATCAAGGGAAATAATCAAAAGTTAAATATAAGTACGAACATACAAGTAAAATTTTAGGCGCATACCACTGTTTAGGCGCATGACCACTGTTGGAACGCCTGAGACTTAGGCGCATGACAACTGTTGGGGCGCATGAGCACTGTTGAAACGCCCAGGACTCAGGTGCATGGGTACTGTTCAGGCGCATGACTTAGAAAAATGCCTACTTAAATATTTGGCACAAGTCTTTAACTCATCTTGGGGTCGAGGAAGGGTTGTTACATATAGCATTCACTCTCTTAATAAAAATGCATCGATGACTTCATCATATTTCCATGCTATTATCTTTACTTTATTTGTTTTATCAGGAACAATCATTGTATTCAACAATTCAGAGATTGATTGACCTCTTTGCAACACATTTCTCATAATCTCTCCTGCAGATCTAGCCTTGTTCCACAGTTGCTTTTTATCATGTTTTTCACTGGCTGGAAACATATCCATCAATTCTTTTCTCCTTTCATGTGATCTCCTCACTAACTCCATTGATTTTATCTCATGTGGTTTCAACATTTTTGTTTTCTTGGTGATTTCAAGGTATTGAGGGTTATCAGTATCAAGCACAATCATCATGTTATTTTGTTTTTCAGTCTCTTGGATACTTCAGACTAAATTCCTTAAAGAGGTTCCTTGCAATCTATTTAGCCTTTTTCTAGGATAATTTCTTGATTGTAACCACATTTTTAATGAGGTAATACTCTTATCATCTGGATTTGGATGGTGTAACTCAGACGTTGGAATGTCATCAACATTAATGCTTTCATTCATTGGAGTCCATTCACCATGCTCTAAACTGGTTTCATTTGGATCAGCAGGAGTGGAGGACTCAGCTAATAATCATTTTTCATACTCTTCATTTATTTGAGACACTATCAAACCATCTAAAAATACACGATTATACTTTTTGTTTACAAGATAATTATACCTTTCATCAAAATCTAATGGTATATCTTCTTGAAATTCTCTAACAGAAGATTCATCTGGAAAATTAGAATCTATATCATCTAAAGCTTCAATTTGCTTCTGGATATCACTCTCATCCATATTTAATGCTTCATCCATATAGACTTCTGCATTTTTTACTTTGGTTCAGAAGATGATTCAATCATAGTTTCATCAACTTTTCTTTCCTTTATCAACTTCTAATATTCTTTGAATCATAATTTCTTGCACTTCATGTTCTATTTCTTCCTCTGATGGTAAAACATCAGATTCTTTTGATTGATCTTTGAAGCTTGCTTTCAATTTCTCACATTCATCATTCAATACTTTCAATTTTTATTCAAGCTCAGTCATCAACATGTGTTTCTTTAATGATTCAGCTTTCAACATCTCATTTTCCTCTCTCAACTTCTGGATAATCTCTTTTTGTCCCTTATTCACTTCTTTCAAGGAATCAAGCATATCAACATCATTCACCTCTTCTGTTTGAACATACACATTTTAATGTTGTTTAAGGTTGAGAATTTTTAGATATGAATACTTCTTGAGTAGCTTGAATTGGTGATTCAACAACAGGTGTAGAACTTTGAAAGATTGGCTCAGACATCATTACACCAGTGTAATCAAAGTCAAAATTCTATTGTTGATCAAATTCTTCATTCACATCTTCATCTATATCATCTCCAGCATTCACTTCTTAATTTACTTCTTCATCTCTATCATCACCAGCATTAGCTTCTTCATTCATATCACCCATCACATCATTCACTTCATCTTCATCAATATTCTTATTCACATGATCTGATATAGTTTCTTCACTATCTATTCCTTTGTCAGCTTCAGCTACATTATCATCACCATCATTATTATTATCATTATCACTTGATGAACTTTCATCATTCTCAGGTTCATTATCATCATCATCAGCTTCTTCTTCTTCAGACTTAGATACATATTGAATAACATCCTCAATTAGATTATTAGGATCAATAGGAGCATCCTCAGTCAAATGAAAATGATCTTCATTGATGTTTACATCATCTCTAGCAACATTTCTAATATAGTCAAAAACAGGTACATTCTGCACTAGTAATCATTGCAAGTCTTTTGTACACTGTTTTAGACATGTGTTCAAGATCAAATCTTTTTCCACTGATTCCATATGCATGAAAATCAGGGTTTTCTTCATTTATAATCATCTGGAGAAATCTGGGATACATCAAGTACTTGTTTCTCTTTCCTTTCTCCAGATTGTAAGTAAATCAATTAAGAATCCATTTATCCATATTAAATCTTCTATTTATGGCTAAAGCTACTATTGGAGATACTATGGCAACTGGAAATAATTCTAACCTGCACTCCTCTTTGACATACAATGCTGAAAAATGTAGCACAACAGTTTCCAGTGATTGTACACCCTTGCTATAACGAATTGCTTCTTTGGGAAGTTGTCTGGATGTCCCATTTCCATGATGTCTCTCTACACTCATTAAATGAAAGCTCAACCAAGTCTCATGGGTCATTGTTTCCCAATCTCAGAGCATCCCTTATTGTCCGTTCAGAAACTTCTACCATTCTTTGATGAGTGATGAAACCTCTCAACACGTTCCTTCCATCATCATCTCTGTCTATCTCAACTGTTCTCCAAAATTTCTTTATTAATCTTGCATATATGACCGGCCTTGCACACATAGCATACACATATCTTGTTCTTAACAAGAATCTAATCATGTCTTCATATCCCACTGTAGCATGAACATCTTCATTTATGAAGGCTGCAACATTATGCTTTGGCTGAAATTTTAATTATGCTATCTGTTAAACACAAGACAAACAGTAAGAATAAATGAATAACAAAGATTTAATTCTTTTTATGGATTATCAAATAACTTAGAAATTTTTAAAATTTTAAAACTGATCAATGTCACTTAGAAAATTTTCTAAGTGTTGAAAACACTATACCATAAGAACAATGATATGCAAATTCAAGTTTTAAAGATTTAAAAACTACTAAACATTAACAATTTTTTAATAAAATCAATTGATTATTTGAATTTTGATTATTTACAACTTTATTTTGATTAAAAATTCAAAATGATTTTTCATTTCTTGTTATTAGACTGTCGACAAATAAACACCAAATCATCTAGAACAAAATATGATAAAATCCTGTTTTGATTATCCTAAACTGAGAGAAATTATGTATCAACAACTCATTAATTTTCAATTTTGATGATTGTTAAACATTTGATTCTCAAATTTTGAATTTCATCATTTTTTAGGGTTCAAGCGCCTGAATAGGTTTCGAACGCCTAATCAAATGTTCTGATTTTGTTTTGAAATTTGATGTTTTAAGCTCAATATGATGTTTGACATCAATGATTTTACCTGTTTATCACAAATGATAACTAGAAATCAAACAACATAGAGATAGTAAAAGCAGTCGTATGAGTTGCGAGTATGAGAGAAACATAGTGTTTTGAGTGTAGAAGTGAAAATGAAAAATTCTACCAAGTATTGAATATATATATATAAGTGTAAAAACTCTTGGGCACAGATCACTGTGTAGGCGTATAAGCACTGTTGAGACGCATGAGTCTTAGATTCATGAGCACACTTAGTCACATTTCCTCAGAAAAACCTTGGACGCATGAGAACTCTTCAGGCGCTTGGGCATTGTTCAGACACATGGGTTTAGGCGCATGGGCACTGTTCAGGCGCATGTGCACTGTTCAGGCGCACGCCCTAAACAAAAACGCCTAACACTTGGTCAATTTCATGAACCCTCAGTCCACATAATAGCTGTTTAGGCGCATGAACCTTTCAAGTATCCACACTTAGAAATATTTCAACTTTGGTACTGTTTAGATGCATGACAACTGGTCAGACGCATGATATTGTATCAAAACGTCCAACACTTATACAAATTTCTGAAATTTCATCATACTCCTGAATTGGACTTTTTTACAATGTTCAGGCGTATGAGAACCTTTCATACGTCTAATATTTCGAAATTTTTCACAAATTTCATCAAAACACTATTTATGCACATGAATACTGTTTATCAAAATACTCATCATACATTATTCAAATGTCAAATTATCATTTTTAATTTCAATCAAGCACAAATTTAAATTTTTTTTATTATCTTATTATTTATTTATTTATTTATTTATTGTTTTTATATTTGAACAATTTCCCTTCAATTTAGTCTCTATTTCGAAAAATTTCAACAATACAAATGATCATATTTTTTTATAACAAGAAGCTTTTCCACTTGTGCTAAATATTTTCAGGCTCATGTTTTCATCATATCAAACACACACATGTTGGTCATATATAACTTCATCCTTTTCATCGGAACATTTGATTTTCATTATTTCTTTTTTATTTTACTCCTCCTAAACTTTTAAGTTGACAATCTTAGAAGTTTATTTATGATGAAAATAGTGTAACCAATCATTATCAACATGCCTACACACAGAAAATCATGCAAAGGTAAAAATAAAGCGGAATAAAAGCCTACTATATACATAATAAATCATATGTGTGCAGTGAGATCATATCAGTTAAGATCAGCACAGTAAAATAAAAGAAATTATGGATAATCATAGATAGTGATTAAATCCTGATCAGGTGTGTTCCAAGTCAGTGATTTCACAGCAAAGGAGACATAAGATCCAAGGACAGGCAATGAGTGTGTTTGGCAAAAGGATTAACACACATACTTTTTCACTTCTTGGATTGATTAGGGTTTGATTAGATACACTTATAACCAGATTTCATATTTATAATTTAGAACAAAATTATCATGGATAAACCATTTGATAATCTCTATACCATCCATTTGAATGGGTTGTGTACATTGGCATCTTTTTGCATCCGATGAGAATATCCAGGTCTATAATCACTTACAACAGAGGATATCTCAGCACTTCAGGTCTATGACCTCTCATAACAGGGAAGTGAACAAATGCTTGAAACTAATCTCATGGTCATTCATATCACCACTAGGTGTGAGGTTTGTAACTTTAGACGCAATCAATCAGATAATTTAATACTACTCATTAGTACTAAGATGGACGCACATACATGCATAGATAATTTAGTTTAATCACAAGAATTTACCTTTTTAGTATAATTGCATGAGTTTACCTACACATCATATCTGATCATGTCAGACTTTATTATTGAGTGAAATATGAAACTAATCAAAACTAATGTACTATCATTTCTCAATATTGTAAAATAGATTCATTTCTAAATAATATATGAACAAAAATACTCTATGTTTCTAGTTTTTGTTATGAAGTTCTCTATTTGCTTTTACTATTTTTTTGTTTTTGCAATTTCTTTTACTTTTTAACACACACACAATATATACAATCAGGCAGTCAACTTTGACAGTTTCTCTATTTTATTGTGTATATATGCGAGAGGGTTCTTTTCATTTTTATGATTCAAATACTAAAAGAAACTCAATCATGAAATTAAACATGATTTATGAGACTAATTGACTCGACACTCAAACCTACCTCGTAAGGTGTAAGGCCCCGTTCCCGGGCACCTCACAGCTGGTCTATCATCGCATGTAAAACATATAATTTCATTAACTTAAATAAAACATGCAGCGGAAACTTGAAATAACTTTTTCATTTTAATATATATGCTTTTGCCAGTTAATACAACGTTAATCAATTACAAAATATCTATTGTTGTATTACATCATAAAAGCATTAAACAAAAGAATGCCATCCAAAAGGAGCTGAGTAGCCGCCCGTGCCATCCTCAGCAACACTACCTGTCAACTAGAAACACACAAAAAGTCAGCGTTGCTGAGTGTGTTTTAGTTTTATACTAAAACATACTTTACTTTCATCAAAACCATTTCTTTACTTTTATGCTATCACAAATCGTACATACACATAGATAATATCATTATTATCTTCATCATTCGTTAACTTTGTTTCTATAAAGATCTTGTCACACTTTACCCTATTCACGGCACGCAGCCATGATTACGGGGGTCGAGTGACAAGAATCCCGTTTCATACATTATCATTATACTCTTCCGTTCATTTCTTTCATTCGTCCATTCTTTAACTTTTATTCATTCTTTGTACATCTCTAACTTTCATACTCTTTCATCTTTACTCTTTTCTTTACATCACCCATAAACCTCACCTTTCTGTATCATGGTACTAGACCTAGGCCCATCATAGACTATCTATAATGGTGCATCGCACCTCCTGGCCACAGTGCCTAAGGTAAAGTTTAGGGGTATTATCACTCTATACAATACCTTTCTGTATCATGGTGCTGGACCTAGGCCTATCATAGACCTTCTATATCGGCGCATCGCACCTCCTGGCCACAACACCTAAGGTAGAGTTTAAATGTACCATCACCACATGTAATATCCTTCTGTATCATGGTACTGGACCTAGGACTATCATAGACCTTCTATATCGGCGCATCGCACCCTCCTTGCCACAGTACCTAGGATATGCAGCGATGGTTCTATACAATGGTTGATCCCCATGTCAGGATTTTACCCTCTTCGTAGCACACAGCCATGATTACTAAGGTCGCACGACAGATAATCCATTTAGAGTTTGTTGCAACCACAAGGTCGGTCACCTCCTGTATTTGCTTGCAAGACTTTATTACTCTCATTCATTATTAATGCATGCATTTTTTCATCATGTTCCTCTTTCATTATCTTTCGCTTTACGTTACATAATACTTTCATTACATTTATTAATCATAACTCGTAAAGCCATGGAAAGATAAACACATATCGAAGCAAGGAACATCATCATTTACAAATCATCAGTCATCAGCATTATATAGGGCTACATCATACTTAACAACAACAACATGCATAAACATGTAACACTATCATCATCATGCCCAACATAACTTCTAAAGACTCGACGGCCTTCTCACATGTACTTACAATAAGTATCACATCATTACTTACCCCTGCTCTTTTCCCCCAAAGGCTAGTAATTAATCTATACCTCTTCTCATACACAACAGCCCTATTTGGCCGATTGGGCACCCTTCAGTCGCATGGCCTCCATGCGACTGAACACTATGCGATTGGACCAATGCGGATGAACACCCCAATCGTGCGAATGAACTCTCTATCATGCGAATGGACTCTCAG
Source organism: Flaveria floridana (assembly GCA_018326465.1). Taxonomy (NCBI): domain Eukaryota; kingdom Viridiplantae; phylum Streptophyta; class Magnoliopsida; order Asterales; family Asteraceae; genus Flaveria; species Flaveria floridana. Next base: position 5,187 of record BJCO01744137.1, on the reverse strand, counting down.
TCGTGCGAATGCACACTATGCGAATGGGATCCTATGCGACTGAATCGTCAGTCGTGCAAATGAACACCTATGCGACTGAGCACGTATGCGACTGGGCTCTCAGTCGTGCGAATGAACACCTGTGCGACTGAGCACCTATGCGACTGGGCTCTCAGTCATGCGAATGAAAACCTGTGCGACTGAGCACCTATGCGATTGGGCTCTTAGTCGTATGACCTGTCGTATGACTGGATCCCCAGTCATGCGATTGAACCTCAGTCGTCCCTCAGTTGTGCTATTGAACCTCGGTCGTCCCTCAGTCATGAGATTGACCCTCCAGTCGCCTAGCCCTAGCTAGGCGCAGACTGTAGTTCATCCCAAACTACAGTCGTGATTTTCGACCTCCAAACCCTTCCAAACTCATTCTAAGCCCAAATAAACCCTCCTAAACCTTAGGGAAACATGCTATGACAACATTCAAGCACATACAAGTCCAAAATTGCACTCTAAACACACTATACACAATCACACCCAAATGGGTCAAGCACACACATTTCAAAAACGGGTTTCTATGTGTTCCAGCCCTAAAATCGGTTGAAAACAAGTAAAAGAGGGGTCCTAGAACTCACACAAAGAAGTAGAAGATGAAGAGCTTCGTTTAGACTAGCTACACGACAAATTTCGAGCCCGAATCGACCCGAATCACCTCTTTTTCTCTTCTTCCTCTCTTCTTCCTCTCTTCTCTCTTTTTGGCTGACTTTTACAAGTGGCGGGAGGGGGAAATGGTTGCCCTCTCCCTTAACATGTCCCTATTTGCCTAACTTTCGTGTGTTGGCGGGTTTGATCCCCCGACTTTGGACTTTATTTCTTTTTCTTCTTTCGTCGGCTACAACATAAATATCCGGATGTTACAAAGTAACCTTTGGAAACAAGTAATAACTTAATTAATAATTTTGATTATTAACTTGTGCTTATGTGATTTTTGAATTTTAAATATTATTTCTGAATTTTACTTGATAACATGACAACGTGTTATATTTATTTCATGTGTTTTGTAGCTAGTTGAAGAAATATATATGATTATTATTGTTGATTAATAGTGCTTGTATTTTGTAGTTAAAATTATTAAAAAGTGCTAGGATTAACTTTTACAAAAGATGATTAAACAGGGTTTAAAGGGTAAATTTTAATTAAGTAAAGTTTAACAAAACCTAAACCCTAGCCCCCGTAACCCCTTCAGCCGAAACCAACCCCACAACCCCACCCCTTTTGCGAATTCAAGCCTAGAGCATCAATAACAAGTCGATTTTGATTAGTTCCAAGTGATTCCAACCAATAGCAAGCATCAATTCTTGATTTCTATATGATTAAAGGTTAGGTTTGATTGATTTTTCATAGTTCTTGATTCTTGATGAACCCTGATTCGAAATTGGTGAAGAAAAGTTGAAATTGATGATTGTTTGATGATGACATGATGTTAGTTATGTTTTATGAATGTTAATCTATATAGATTATGCAAGAAATCCATGGTTTTGTCATCTAGTTCATATATTGTTAAAATTGGAAACTTTTCTTCAAAAGAATTCATGTTTTGATGAATTGTTGATGTTGAGTGGGTGATTAAGATTGCTTTGAACTAGATTAGGTATATTATTATTGAAATTAGGTTGAAACTGATGAAAGGATATATTTTGGATGTTACTTTCCCGAAAGAGAAACTTTATTTATATGAAACGTGTGATTTTGTGATTTGGTCATGAATTGGATGTTCGAAACATGCTAGGATGTTCATGAATGATGTCTAATGTGATAGATTATGTTAATTGGATCATTTAGGTAGTTGATGAACCTATGGGAAAATTTAGATTTTCTTGGAAAATATGCAAGTGTACAAGTTAGGTGTCATGGTGAATTATGTTTGTTGATATAATGTTGATGTCTTGGTTGTATGAATTGTTACTAAACCCAATGTATAAATGGTAGTTAGGACTTAATGGTATTCACGTTGGATATGATGATTGGTTGAGATTTGTATGTGTTGTATGATAAACTATGGTGTATGATGAGCTTTTTAGTATTTAGGGTTTGTAATGTGGCAAACGTGAACTTGTGTGAAAGTCATGTGTAATAATTTGTTATCCTTGATCAAACAAGAATTCAATTAACTTGTCACCAATGGATCAAACAGGTCAACTAGGTCAAATGAGTCTTATTTTCCAAAATCTTGGATCAACGTGTTTATTGAGCACTTAGGGTTGTTAAACATTCTGTGTACACGTAGTTATGTACTTGTGTGTTCTAGGTAACCTTTGATGACTTGTCTTTCCACTTACCGTTAGCACTTGTTATCGTTCGTTTGCGCATTAGATGAGTTCATGTCCCACTTTATACACTCTCTTTTGGGGGAGATAGCATACTTGTTTACAAATGTATTATTATTGTAAGTTGTGCATAGTGTAACATAGTATGATATACTTTGAAAGCCCTCACACTTTTGAATCGTTAATATGTAACTAGCGGGAAATACTGGGTAGTACTACTGGGTCTGACAAGCCTCACGCATATGACTCGAGGTGAAACGGATGTAATATTGTCCTAAATACAAACATCGTCACAACTTGGTATGTTATGATGGGAGGCAAACAAACGAAACACATGTCAGCTTTGATCGCGAAATCACTATGATTATTACTAATGAATATAGACTAGCTATCTATTTCAATGCACTTCTTATGTTTTACAACTATTACTGATTATGTTAAACGCAAACTCTTGAACTCACTAACCATTATGTTGACTCTTTTAGTATGTTAATCTCATGTAGTTAACTCCGATTGCCAGTAGGAGCACATCACAAGTCTAGCATGTATTTTAATTCTTCTTATGATGTCTTGACATTTGGTTTTCAATTTATGTGTTTACAAACAATGGGTTGGCGCGTGTTTTGCCAATATTACACTTTCAGTACTTTGTGTTTGACTTATTTACAAAACGCTTCCTTATAGTTTTAAAGTTTTAAAGTTTTAAACTTTGGTTTGTTATTAAATGTTTTATATAGTGTCGTTCTGAGTAACTAATGACTTGGATCCTGTTTTGTTCACACGCCTCGCGGTAGAACCTCACATGTTGAATTTGAGAGTATGACAAGTAATCTTTGGATTTAGACATTATTTAAAAGAATTGATATAAATATGATCAAATCTTCTTTGTATTTTTGAATGAATAATTCAAATAGGTGAGCTAGGGACTTAAAGAAAAAATTACTGCTTTTTGTTTACTCATATTATTTTATGAAATTACTTCACGAGAAGTATAACTAAAAACTTACTTTTTGAATGATCTTGACATGGAAAAATATGGCTGTATAATTATAATAAGAACAATTAGAATTTGAAAAAAAATTAATGTTCACAAAAAAAGTGAAATATATTTATGGATGAGCAGGTACATTTTAATTTAGTTTAATTGTTTATTATATCTTTTCTTAAAAACTTTAATACTTAACTTTATAATTAAAATATTTTTGTTGTAATTACGAGATATCAAAATACAACCCAACGTATGAACATAATATTTTATAACGTTTAAAAACGATCTACATAAAAATAAATATTTTTTTCATAAGTCATTGATTAATGAAAAGTGTTTAAAATTTAATCATTTAGATAATGAACATATATCATGCTTAAATTTTAAAATAACGATTACAAAACGTATCAACTATCTAGACTTCAAATATGATTTTGACTTTACTATCATTCAATCTATTTCAGATCGTTCCATTTCTTAAAAATCTAGAATTGGGTTGTTTTCTAATCTCAAATTAATTATCATAATTATATTATTTTTCTAATTTCTTACACTAATAATATGTAATTTATAGAGTCTGTATATATTTACATATTAAAATACAAACATAAAAAGACAATGTTGATTCAAATGTAATTTACAATATATTATTTTAATCAGCCCTATAGTACACGGGTCTTAACCTAGTGACTTTATGTATTAAACACAATTAACAAAATGACTTTCCGTTTACAACAATAGAAAGACACTTGTTTTTAGATCAAATACGTAATTTACTATAATCATACCTGTTCTTTAACGTCAAGAAAATCAATAATGTTACCACATTTCTAATGAATAAGATTTCAGTTGGTCGTTTGGTTTGTTTGTTAAAATGTGCCTGGCGCTAGAGATTTTTAAAGTATAATAGATCATGTACATTAATTATTTTGTATGTTAGTGCAATAACAAGATACTTGCCAATCCTTAATTTTTCTTAATAGATTTAGATGTTTAAATAATTGAATTAACGGTTCTCTGAATTTAGAAGGTTGTTTAATTTTGAGCAGTAAGATTATTTGATATTTTAGTAAAGACAAAGTTACAAATATAATTGAAATTTTTAGCCAAATTAAACTAAGTTTATCGAGATAAGTTTTACGTATCAAATCTTCCAGATCGGTGCAGCGTGAATGACTTGGCGGGGGTTCTATGAGATTTTGGCAATATTTTCGATATATATATTGCGAAGAAACGCAACAAAGTAGGGTGCAGGTTGGTTTCGTCTCATTCTTGGATGTCAAAGACAAAGGTGTTATGGTACGTAGGTTATCTAACATTTGTATGGGGGATTTCGAGTTGTTTATCAAAGTCGCAAGATCCGTACTCGAAGAGGGGGAAATCAATGATAAGGTTTTCGTTAATAAGAAGGCAGAGATACGAACCCAAACGCATGCTGATGAAGAGGTTAAGGTGGATTTTGTTAAAAAAAAGATTTCTCTTCCTTCAAAGGTGTGTTAACGGGGAATGATGGCATGGTAGTCGTGGTGAGAAGTCGATGGTGATTGAAGATGGTATTGTAGTGTGACACCCTACACATATCCCACATCGGCCGTGGACAGTAGAGATTCCTGGTTCATAAGGAATGTCTGGCCTCTAATATCCACAACGCGTTTTGGGCGTATTGGCTGTGGATGAGAGGAGAACTCCACAGTTAAGCGTGCTCAGGTGGGAGCAATCCAGGGATGGGTGACCTCCCTGGGAAGTTTTCACCCGGGCAACCAAAAGCAAATCCGTGAGCTCCTCATGGGCGAAGCGTACAATATTGTTGGTGTGAGAGGTCGGGTGTGACAGAATGGTATCAGAGCCACTCCTGTGTCGTTCGGGGTGTGGGACATACATCACCAAGGATGGTGACTT
>BJCO01744136.1:0-11570 GCA_018326465.1 Flaveria floridana | reverse complement strand
TACAGTCTAGATGCAATGCAATCCTAGTTCTCTATAACCTGTGGCTCTGATACCAATCTGTCACACCCTCAATTTCCATAAACGGGGTTTTACCGCTAGGCGTGTGACATACCAGGATCTCAAACACAGTCATATCGAACGACACTACATGAATTTAAAAATAAACATTTGACTTCATTCAGAGGAACATAAACGAAATTTAACATCAGTGCGGAAGCGTATACACAAAATCTAAATCCATTACGTGATGGTTACAAGTGCCAAATCTAAACAAAATGTTCAATGCAAGAAAATGAGATCGATGAATGCATGTCGTGAGTGCGTTCCTGAAGCATGCATCATGAGCTTATGCGTTCCTGTGACCTGAGAAAACATGCTAAAGTGTGTCAACATAAAGTTGGTGAGTTTACAGGTTTAATTTCAGATAAAATGTTGGTAACTGTTCAAATGGAAAAGTAATTAAAGCATATCAATAGGTAGCTAGCCTATAGTCAAGTTACATAGCGTTTCGAACCGAAGCTGACTGTTTGCATGTCCTATATGTTTGTTGTATCCCCGTCACATCTCGCCCGACAGTGATAAATGTTAGGTCAATAATGCACCCGTTTGACCTCCAATCAACCTAGCGTGACTAGCCTGGGCGGGGTTTGTCAAACCCAGTAGTACTACTCAGAATTACCTCGCTACACATTACTAATGGTTCGAGAATGTAAGGACTTTTAAGTATATTTGCACTAACGTAACAGGCGATATCAATAATACTAAAAACCGTTTATAAAATATGTTTGCATGTATTCTCCCCCAAAAAGGAAAGGAAGTAAAATAGGGGCCGTGAAGACTCACTGATTATGTAGTAAGTATGTAGGATGGAAGCCTCCCAAGTGTTGTTTACAATGAACGGTCAAACACCTATTGACAGTTATGATAAGCGGTAATGATGTGTCTAGTGTTAATAGAAATGTTTAGTCGGGTCGGGTATTGGTTCGGTCGTGGGTGACACACACAAGCAGGCATACACATATCAGACCTTGTGTAGATCACAAATGGGTTGTCGAAAATTGTAAACGGTTAGGTTATTTTAGATTGAAAAGTATGTGTTAGTTGATAGCGTTGACTTTAATAATTGTGGTCAAGCAAATACACTTTATTGATGTTACCTTATCATCACACGATAGGCACACCGCACACAAGAAGAATTCACTCACAATGACTCCAATCGCATAACAAGACTAGACACACAACTAGACACTTCATCCGCACGAATGGGCCTTCAATCGCACGAATCAGCATCACTCGTACGATTGAACCCTCATTCGTGCGACTCAGCATTCAGTCGTACCACACATCACCCATTCGCATGACTCAACGGCAATTCGCACGACTGAACCTTCATTCATACGATTGGACCTTCAGTCGTGCGTTACACAGTCGCACACATTCATCCGTTTGACTCAATCGCACACACTCTCAACCGTATGCATTCAATCGCACGACACGCACATACGCCTGGACTCATTCACACGACTCACCCCAGTCGCACCACTCAGTCGCACAACACGCCCAGTCGTACGGCTCAGTCGCACGACTGACCCAGTCACGAACTGCAGCAGATTGCGACTGCTAGAGGGGCTGAACAGCCTTCAGCTATTCTGTGCATAGGTTTCACACATCAAGGACATCCAAAAACACTTTTCTAACATGTCTAAGTAAAATGCACATGCAGATGGACAACACACGCACCCACGCGACCTCATGTATTCGGGTTGAACCCAAGCACCCGAAACCCCAAATTCACAGAAGTGAAGAACAATAAAATGGACGACCAAGGTCGCCTACCTGTGGGGAACATGCTATCTCAGCTATAGCATAGTCTCACAATTGAAAACGAGACCAAAGGGGGTGATTTTGGTGCTAGGATGTAGTAGAGAGGACTAGAAGAAGAAAGTAAAAAAGGAGGTGAAGAAAAGGGGTTTGGAATGAAAAATAAGGCTGGTAAGGGGTTTATATACCCAGCCCTAGTTTGGCAATTTTTCACGTTTGGTCCTCGCACTTAGTCCCCGAGTTCCCGAATTTGTTTCGGTTGATAACGACGTAAATGAGCGAGCTATGTAAATTAAGAGGATTCCTTAAGTAATCCCATTTATTTGAATCGTCTACAAACACCATTTTGTATTTGAAAAATGGGGTTATTCCTCATGTTAGTATTATATAACATAACATATTTAACGATGACGATGGCGATGCTTGTAAACGTTTTGGGTAATAACGAGATGTAACAATGATAACGACAACAGTCTGAATGGTGTTAACCTGAAATTACGATGTGTCACAATAGACGCTGATGCAAGTGAAAGGGCTATGCTGCTAGAGAAAGAGATAAAGAAGGGGCTAAACGACAATTTTGAAGCTTTCGGTTACATGAAGCCTGAGAGAAGGAGGTCTAAGAAAGACTTAGATTGGGCCATAGGCAAAGGCGAGATAGTATTGAAATAAAAACCTGCAAAAACTGTAAACAGAGTGCGTGTGCCCAATCCACTTCCCCCGATGCTAAAAGATTTCGTCAAATGGTTTTATGACAATAATACCAGGGAAGTGGTGATAAGGATTAAAGGTGACCAGGAGATTAAACTTTTTGATCGGATAGAAGTATTTTTGTTTGGAGTTAAGGATCTTAATATTTTATGTGAAAATCATATAAAAGAGGGAGTTGGAGCTGAAACAAGGACTGAAGCCATTCTATTCATGAGAGTGGCTAACAAAGCTCGGGGAGTGAGAGCTGAGGTTAGGGACCTTACAAAGAAAGTGATTCAAGCTAACAAGAAAAGAATGGATGTGCAGTATTTGACAAAGCAATTACTTCAAACCAGTACACGTGCTGAAGAAGAGACTGACAAAGATGCATATGATGTAGTGAAAGAGGCTGAAGCTGAACAGGAAGCATCTGAGAAAGCCAAAGAAGATGAAGGTAAAAGGGGAGACCATGCTGGAACTCAAGAGGAGAATCAAGATGAAGCCGGTGAAGTCCAACCTAGGGGGAGTATTGAAGATCAAGTATAGGTTGGACTCACCTTAGTTAGTTTGTTTGTTTTGCTTTATTTGTAATAAGACTTATGTTAGTTTGTTTATTGTATGTAAATAGTAGTTAGTTTTGGTTTAGCAGTAGTTTCCACTGACCCAGCGAAACTATAGTTTCTCTCGTAGTCAGTTGACTTAGTTCACCTAGCAAAACTGTGTTTCGCAGCCGGGTGAATCTAAGGCATTGGTCAGGACAGTTTTGCTACCCAGCGAAACTGTCAGTGAAACTATGATTGCTATATATATGAAACTTTTTAATCTTTTGTTATAAGTTTTTGCACAACCCTAATTCGAGAATATACTTTTGCATTACTGTTCTTATTGTATTTTTGGGCTGGAATCATCATTTCTCATCATTGAGCCTTGTTTGTATGATTCTTCTTTGGTTGATATGGTTTTATTTTGAAACTCTTTGATAGATTATTATTTAGATTATTGTTTCAGTGGTATTTGATTGTGATTTATTATCATTAGCACTATTTTTCGATCATTAATGGACCAACACTTTGAGCTATAGACTTCCCTTTAGGATCAGGTACAATCTTATCTATGATTGATGTTAGTGTTTTGCATGAAGATGTATCAGCAAGAGAGTATTTCTCCAGTATTTGATGAATATACTTTTCTTGGTTGATAAATATGGTCCATCTGGTTTCTGATGAGCTTGCAATCCAAGGAAGAATGTTAATTCTCCCATTGAGCTCATCTGAAACTCAGATTTCATTAATGCTTCTAAATCTTCACACACTCTCTTATTTGTTGATTCAAATATAATGTCGTCTACATATGTTTGAACCATCAATAGATCTTAATATTCTTGCTTGAGGAAGAGGGTCTGATCTATTGTTCCTCTACTGTATCCATGCTTTAGCAGAAAGGATGATAATGTCTCATACCATTTCCTTAGAGCCTGATGAAGTCCATACAAAGCTTTGTCAAGCTTGTATACCCTGTGAGGGTAATCTGGATCTTTAAAGCCTGGAGGTTGTGCAACATAGTCCTCTTCATCAAGTTTACCATATAAGAAAGCACATTTTACATCCATTTGGTAAACTATGAATTTCTTATATGAAGCATAGGCTAGAAAGACTCTGATTACTTTAATCGTTGTAATTGGTACGAAGACATCATTATAGTCTGTTCCTTTTTCTTGAGTATGGCCATGGGCTATTAGCCTTTCTTTGTTTCTTACAATGATTCCTCTATCATCTAGCTTGTTTTTGAAAACCCATCTGGTACCGATTGGATATTGGCCTTCATGCAGATCAACTAGATTCCAGACTTTTTGCTTTTTGAATTGTTGAATCTCCTTCTGCATAGCTTCAATCCAGCTATTGTCTTTAAGTGCAGCTGATATATTGGGTGGAACCACTTGAGATAGAAAATTGGAGAAAAGAAAAATGTTGGCTGCTCCCCCTTGATATCTTGTGGTTCTTTCATGTAGATCACCAATTATGTTTTCAATTAGCTGATTCTTATGAATTCTGTTGGTTGGTATTGTGGCAGCTGAAATGGAAGATTCCAGGTTGGTCATGTGTGGTGATGGATATTGAGCCAGCTGTGATGGAGAATTAACAAAATAGTAAAATTCTTTTTCATGTTGGTCTGAGCCTAAATGATATCCATCTTCCTGATTTTATGCTTCAGGAGATGTAGTTTGATCTTCCGTAGGTGTTACAGTAACATCTCCGGATGTAGGTTGTGGGTCTGCTGATGCTGTTAATGGACTTGGTTGTAATGACGAATTTGGAACTTCAGTTGAAGGAATTGTGGTATCTCTGGTTGTAGATGGAGTATCTACGGATGCATTGATTACATCTTCGGATGCAGTATTAATATCTGCGGAAGCAGAGTTAACAGGTGCTGATACATTTACTTCTTTGGAGGTTAAAGTTAGACTTCTATTGGACTGTCTATTACTTGATTATGGTGAAGGGTCATAATCTACAACAGTTGTAGTGTGTGAATGAGCTCTTGGTGGATCCGCAGTTAATGGTAATTCACTCAGTGTTGGAGGTACATAAGGATAACATGTATCCATGGAACCTGCAGTATTCAAATAACAAGAGTTAAATAAATTTGTGAAAGCATCTATGCCAAACAGCCATGATGTACCTATTACTGCTTTTGTAAAGGATGTTTCATCAAAAGATACATTAGGGGTTTCTTTAACAATGTTTTGTTGTGGAATATAAACTCTACATTACTTGGATGTTGATGAATAACAAACAAAGAAACCATCATAAGCTTTTTTCTAAAAACTTTCCTAATTGTTCTTAGTGTTTAACATAGACAGATGACACCCAAAAGCTCTAAGATAGCCTATAAAAGTTTTTTTTTAAATAAAAGCATATAAGGTGTTTTGTTGTGTTCTTTAACAATTAATGTTCTATTTTGAACAGTGCAATCTGTATTCACTACTTTAGTCCAAATGGTAATAGGTATATGTGAATCAGCTAGCATTGTTCTAGCTGCTTCAATGAGAGTTCTGTTTCTTCTCTCAGCAACTCCATTTTATTATGGAGTTCTTGGTGCACTAAACTGTCTTGCTATACCTTTTTTCATGCAAAAGGGTCTGCTAATGTCTCTGGACCAAGTCTTGATGATACAGTAGGCTACACACCCTTGGATCCTGCCATAGAAGAAGCTTATGAGAAGGAATTTTATATATTCTAGGAGAAATTGATTGCTCAGGAAGAAGATAAAGGGTTAACCTCATTTGCTGATCTGGAATAGATTACTGTAGATTACACTGATGTATTCGAAAGTAGTCTAAAAGAATTATTTTTTGATATTCTGAACAAAGAGGGAGAGATAGTTGGACAATCAAGTTTTGTACGTCAGGTCGGTAATCTTACTTGTGCAGCTCCCGCACCGCTAGCTTACATTCATACGCTGAGATATTCCAAACCTTTCACAAAGTACGGAAACTCAGAACCGATTATTAGTTGGGCGTATGACGATGTAATGAAGTTGTATGTGATTAAGAGAAGAGCAGGAGCTATAGAGTATTATCAGGATGAACATGACTTTCATATGCTCAGAGCATTAGATTTATATGCTATGGGTCGTGTTTCGTTCATTAATCCAAGTAATTACGAGAAAGGTAATAGGATTAGGAACCTGATTTATAGAAACAGTAAAACAAACTTTAAAGTCATTGAAGATGAGACCCGCATTGATCCCAATACAAACAAACCAATGAAGATCAGGTTTATAAGCATCCAAGATATGTGCAGAAGATACCTATACACCTTCCTGTGCCAGTTAACAGCTTGCCAATGCTTATGTCTTGGAGTTATGAGAAGGAAACTGGACATGCTATCGTACATTGTGTTGATAAAGAATTCCGTATCATCGACCTTATGGATTTGCACAAGTTTGGAAGAGAAGATTTGATGAGCCTACAAGCTTGCCACATTGCAGCTGATGAATCTGTTCAATTTTTAGCAGCACGGTTCGGTTAGTTGATTACGAATGCCTTTGGATAACAAGATGTATGCAAATAGGGGCAGTTACAAAGTTGCTGACGTGGACTTCTAACAACATTTATTTACCGAGCCTGGGGGAGATTGTAAGGGTTGAACCTAGAGGCTCGGGAAATCAAATCAAGATGAAGATGATTAAGTCATGCGAGAAGTAAAAGTTACCGCGCGAAAACTACTTCTAGCATGACAACATCTAGTCGCGCGAGAACTAGTGATTCGCGTGAGAACTTTAGTTTAGTATAAATAGGAGTTTTGTAATGTAATTCAGTAGCCTTTGTTCATTTCCTGATTTCATACATTTTGTAATACATTCAAAATCAGAGAGCAGTATAGTTTGAAGTTTATTTACTTGTGTGTATGAGTGTTTGATATTACTTCTTCTTAATCCGTGATTGTTTACATTTCACATTCACTATCACGAGATTGATCTATATTGTAACGTTCCTTACATTGTCTCTTAGAATGGGCTTCCTTGGATGTAGCTCTCCCTTGGTGTCTCCTATAAGGTGATGAAAGGACCATTTTATGAGTTGTCAGGGTAGCAGTGTTTGTCCATTTGATCGATTATCAGTACAAATGATGGTTTGAATAGTTCAATATCAGAAACAATAACAAACACAAAGATGGAGATGACTAAGAACAAGTAAAATGTATTCAAATGTAAGCAAGTAATAATTCAATACAATCAAAAGATGAAAGCTCAATATATTTCAGTGAATAACAGCTTACAAATGCCACTTGCAACATGAATACACGATTAGGGTTTTTGCAAGGATGCCCAACAATGAGCAAGATCAAATGTATGTATAACAATCCTAGTTTCACAGACAGTTTTGTTGTGAGTGAAACTGTGCTGCCGAAACTATAGTCTCGCCTGGCAGAAATAATAGTTTTGCCGGGTGAACTAAGCTGCTGACTATGAGCGAAACGACAGTTTCGGTCATAGTTTCGGTGGACTACAAAATTACATAATCTAATCAACATACAAAAGTATACTAACATTAAACCTATTACAAAGCAATATAAACATAATCTTATTTAAGGTGAGTCTAACCTATACTTGATCTTCAGTACTCCCCCTTGGTTGGATCTCACCGCCTTCTCTTGTCTTGATTTGTCTACTCAGCTCCAGTGTCTCCCGCTGCATCTGATGAATCTTTATCTGCTCCTGTAACATCACCCTTGGAAGCTTCGGCAATTGATTCACTCTTGTCACCTCCTGCTTCATTAGCTCCCTCGGGACAAGTACTAGCTTGTTCAAATTGTCTTTATACGTCCCGGATATCTGTAGTCAGATCATCTTGAGCTCTCACCTTCTCATCTAGCTCCTTCACTTCAGCTCTTACCCCTCGCACCTTATTAGCAACGACCATAAACAAACTGGCCTCTCTCCTTGTCTCCTCCCCTGCCCCTGCTTTAATATGGTTCTTATAAAGCACCAGCAGGTCCTCATCACAAAAAGTGAACAGCTCTATAGGATCAAACAGTTTGTACTCTATCCCGTCCTTCACCCTGATCACTACCTCCCCCGTGTTGTTATCATAGAACCACTTTTCAAAGCCTTGCAGTCTTTGGGGGAGGGGATTTGACAGCCTAACCCTATTCACTGTTTTCGGGGGTTTCACCCTCAACATAATTCTCCCTTTGCCCGTCTCCCAGTCTTTGTCTTTCTTTGACCTTCTCCTTTTAGCTTTCATGAATCCATATGACTCAAAATTATCATTTAGCCCATTCCTAATCTCCCTCTCCAGCAGTTTGGCTCGCTCGCTAAGATCTGCATCCAACAACAGCAACACTGCCAACCTTCTCAGATCCCACTTAGGCAAGGTCTTAAAAGCCTTCCTCTTATGCAGGTAAGTAATTCCTCCCCCTCTCCTCATTATCATATACATTTTGAGGTCGGGGTTATACTTCCAGTTAACAATCCTCTTATCAACCTCCTTTTTGCTCAACCCTTCCATGCCTTGGAATAGGGGAGTCAGCTCCTCAGGCTCTTTCTCTCTTACAAACCAGTCCTCCTTCTCCATCTCAATCACATCATTTTCATCCTCGCCTTTCTTGAACACATAAGTCAATGGTCTCTCATCCACTTCATAGTATTCAGGCTCAAAGGCTCAAAATCGTAGTCTACCAACTTTTCATCATCCTCTTCTTCGTCAATGAATCCTTTCTCAGTAGCCTTCTTAGCACCTACAGACTGCTCTTGGAATACTTCTTCTCCTCCTAAATCCTCCATGTTTAGTCCTATATCCATAAATCTAGCTTCAAACACCTCTTCAACATTCTCCACATTCACAGACTCCTTCCTTACCCCAGACCCTCCTGCTTCCTCAACTGTTGCAACAGATGTGCCCTTCTCAGCTATTGCACCAGATGTGCCCTTCTCAGCTGCTGCACCAGATGTGCCCTCTCCTCCCCTGGATGATGTACCCATGTGTAGAAACAGGTACTTGGAAGTATCAGTCAAATCATCTAACTCAAGTTGAGTTAGCTGATTAGGGAGGCCAACTGCAGCTTTCAGATCATTCACTTCTTCAAGTAATCTTTTGATCAGTTTGTTCTAATCTATCACCATCTTTGTCATCCCCTCAATCACTTGATCATTCTGCCTTTCTCTTAGCTCTTGATTAGTAAGTGTCGTCTTAATCATACTTAACTCATTTTCCAGAGAGGTGTTAAGATTTCTTATCACATCCTCATCCAATACTCCCCTTCCTTCCATCCTCGGTGGCTTAGTAAAAGTTTGATGTTGATGTTTAGTCCTCCTCTCATTTTTTCCCTCATCAGCTTTCCTCTTAGCTCTCTTTTCCTTCTCAGCTCTGGCCTCAGATGCCATCTCATGAACTTCATCCTCAAATACATAATCCTTCTCCTTTGCATATTGCTTCCTCTTCTTGATATCATCAGACTATTTGAGTCTTTTTTCTTCTGTCTTTTATCCTCAGATTCAATGACCCCCCTGATTTAACCCCAACGTTCCTTAGGATGCATATTCTCCCACATATGAGTGATCTTCCCACTAAAATCAAGCCTAATAGCACAACAGTCAGCAAAAATACGGGTGTTCATCTGTACTAGTCTCTTGATTTCTCCATGTCTGGGAATTAGGAATGAGATCATTTATAATCATCTGAAGGAAACGAGGGTACAATAGCCACTTGTCATTCTTGAGCGCTATAACATTCTCTGCCATGCAGTCAAATATCAGTCTTGTAATATCGGCCTTCTCCACTCTACAGAAAATAACCATGGCTTTTGCCAGTCTAAGTTTAGCCTATCTGATCCACCTTTACGGTGATCTAAGCACAGGATAAACACGTGGGCTATATATCTCCACTCCTTAGAGAGAAAGGACTTTTTGATTTCCTTTCTCGTGCCAAAAGGAGGTCCCTCATATCTCATCGAACTATATGCATCAAATACTTCCTGATCTGATAATGTAACCTCCTCTCCACTATCCTCATCGAGTCTCAGTACCCTTGATATAACCTTAGTAGTGATGACTAGGTCATTCTCCAGCACCCTAGCCATAATCCTCTGTGCGTTGGCTCTCGTATCATACTCAGCTGTCTGCTAGAAATCCCTGATGTGTAAGTCATATATAGTAGGGGAATGTGACATCGCGTAAGCAATTGGAGATCTCTGCAACCATCGGATGCAGTCTCTAAATCAAGAAGCTTTTGGATGAGTGTCATCCAAGATGGCAGTAATGTTGTTCCTCTCATCAAACTTCAGATTTGCCATTTAATCTGAAAACCAGATGAAACGTATTAGTATGGTATATTAAACAATAAAATTAAAGAAAAATAACAAAAAGATTAAAATTCAACAATAAACAAATTAATTTCGCTGGCCGAAATTATAGTTTCGCTGGACAGGTTTTACTTTCGGCAAGCGAAAATATAATTTCGGCAAGCGAAAATATAATTTTGGAAAGCGAAAATATAACTTCGGCAACAATTATGAATTAGTTTCGGCAGGACAGTGCAATAGATTCGATTGGCCGAAACTATAGATTCGACGCAGCGAAACTAAAGTTTGATCAGCGAAACTGTTAAGTTCGCTCAGGCAGCATGGCTGCACAGTTTCGCTGAAAACCATTGAACTTTCATTCACTTTCGCTGGACTA
The DNA here is from genome assembly GCA_018326465.1 of Flaveria floridana. Taxonomy (NCBI): domain Eukaryota; kingdom Viridiplantae; phylum Streptophyta; class Magnoliopsida; order Asterales; family Asteraceae; genus Flaveria; species Flaveria floridana. Next base: position 878 of record BJCO01744136.1, on the reverse strand, counting down.
TTGGTACTTTCGCAGTAAGAACTGTGAGGGTACCGAAGAGTCTCAGTCGAATGGGCTTACAATGTCGTCATTAAACCTAGAAGATACTAAGGTCCTGAGTTCGAAACTCACTTGTGAATCAAAATCAACGGTCAATCGAGAATCATAAACACAGATGCTTAGGTTCGCATGAAAACTCAATCGATAAAACCCTAAGTGTCTAAAACCTCGTTTCTGCGAAAATGAGTAGTTAATTTTGCAAATTTTGTTATATAGGACTTAGTTTCACAGGCAGCGAAACTATAGTTTCGCCCATGTAGGCTCTAGTCGAAACTGACCATGCAACGTGCGAAAGAGCCAACGAAGTTATAATTTCACCCTGTGAAACTACCAGCTAAAGTATACTTTCGCTGGATACTTAAAAATTGAAATTTTTATTTTCTTTTTAAAATAAAATAAAGAACAATTATTTAGAAGAAAAAATTAAAACGAAGTAAGCAAAAATAAGCAAAAATTTGGCAAAAGGATCTTCTGGAGAAATAAAGTTTGAATGAGAAGTTGAAAGGATCTTCTGGAGAATTAAAGTTTGGCGAGATTGTTGATATACTTATTGTTGGATTCCTTATGCCCAAGACACATAGAATATTGATGTGGTTAGTACGTCATGATCCAAGTCGGGTCATACCCAATAACAAGTTTAGCAAACACCAGTATGTATTTAATTGATGATATGATCATGCAATTAAATCATTACACCAATTTAGAAAATGGGTTTTCTAAATAAATTGTATGAGGGATGGAACAACTTATAAATATATTTTGTTCATGGATATTATTTGTAATGTTATTTAAATAGGTTAAATAACATTAAATAATAAAAGTGTGTATTAGTTATATAA
>BJCO01744135.1:0-12851 GCA_018326465.1 Flaveria floridana | reverse complement strand
ACGAAATGATTATTGTTGACATGAACAATCGACACGACATGATGAGGCATGACAGTTTTCGGATCAGCTCATAATGGGAAAAATGTTTGACAACCATTATTGCTTAGTAAATGAACAATAACCCCAAACTTCTGACCAACCACTATTCCCGTATACGGCATTATCATCCAATGTTCTTCTGGTGCAGGTTCCACACTTTGCCAATCGATGGTGTGACGTAATTCGTTATACTGTCCGGGGTACAAAGTATCAAAAACTTCTCTGTACTCCAATTCATGTCTGTCCAACTCTTCTAAAAGCTGTGTCCGCACATACATCCACTTATTTTCATCAAACCCTAAGCCTAAAGCTATAGATCGAAAACCACAATTCCCATCGGGTCGGACATCTCGTATACGTGAAATATACTGATGAAACAGTTAATGTAGTGGGTCTTTGTTTCCTTCTTTAATGCAGTAGTGGTAGAGTGGGTCACTTATCTTTTCAATTCTCTTTATGTACTGTCATGTCATTCAATGAACCGTGTTTTAATTTGTGTTTTCACTAGCAGAAAGTGTGTGCGTGTTTAGTTCTGTACCAACAACTGGTATCAGAGCTGTGATTGTGTGAGATATGGCTAATAATTCAACAGGTGTATCAACTACTCCACTTCCAATTTTAAAAGGCGATGGGTATGAGTTTTGGAGCATTCAAATGAAAACAATCTTACTATCTCATGATCTGTGGGACCTAGTATCTACAGGCTATAATCGTAATGATGGTGATCGAGTGCGATATAGAGAAAATAGAAAAATCAATGATAAATCTCTATCATTGATCCAACAGGCAGTTCACGATAATGTCTTCTCAAGGATTGCAGCAGCCACCTCTTCACGAGAGGCGTGGACGCTGTTGGAAACTGAATTTCAAGGAGATTCAAAAGTAAAGACGGTAAAGTTACAAGGTCTTCGTAGAGAATTTGAAACTTTACAAATGAAAGACGGGGAGTCCATCGGTGACTTTCTATCAAAAGTCATGAAGATTGTTAATCAGAAATGCTCGTACGGTGAACAGGTCATGGATCAGACAATAGTGGAGAAAGTTTTGAGGAGTCTTCCAGTAAAATGGGACCATGTTGTGACAGCAATTGAAGAATCAAAAGATCTCACCAGGCTTTCCTTTGATTAGTTAATGGGGTCCTTGCAAGCACACGAGGCTCGTGTCAATAGAGGAACAGGAGTAGTCAATGAAGAACAGGCACTACAGGCCGCAGTCAAAGAAGATGATAGATCCAATCTCTCTCGTGTTCGTGGGAGAGGCTATAATAGAAGCAGACGCAGAGGACGCGGTAGAAGTTATGGACGTGGACGAATTCAATATGTAACACCCGGATATTTTAAGAGTTGTATAAAGAAGAATAAAAGGAGGAAATGCAATTTAACCCAAGTTGAGGGGTTGAATATGTCAAAAGTACAAAATTTATAATAATTTTGTACAAAAGGTGGCATGGCCACCCATGTTGTGTGCACACTTTATTTCAACCGATTTTAGAGAGAGAAGGAGTAGAGAGTTCGGGTTTTTGAAGAAGAGGAAGGAGAAGTCGAATTTAAGGTAAGAATATGATGATTTTTAGGTGAATATGACTGATTTTAGTTCGAGTTTATACTTATGTATGTGTATGTACATTTGTGTGTGTGTGTTTTGGTGGGTTTTAGGTGTTTGAGTTGGTTATGTTCTATGATGACTTGTTAGGTATGTGTATGTGTACGGGAATGGATGATGCATGACTTTTATGATGATATGTTTTCTTATGCTCCTTACTATGTATTATTCCATGACTTACGTATTACCAGTATGAGATAAACGTGAAGTATTATGTAATGTAAAGCGGAAGTTAATGTTAATGATATGAGAAGCATAAAGAAAAATGAATGCCTGCATTAATGAACGAACGAATATAAGAAAAGTCTTGCAAGCAATGTATGGAGGTTCACACCCAATGAAGGGTGTTAGCTCAACTGTGTGCGGGTTAGCTACCCCGGAAGGATGCACACTGGGGTCTAATCCTTGTGATTGGCCATATGTATGGGATCTTTGCAGCTTACCCCGATACTGTGGTCAGGCCACCAGGCACAATGTATGGGAGTCTATTTATAGACTTCGGCCCAGTATTCGCTTTATGCATGACGGTGGGGTATAGCACATGGCATTGGTCCGAATGAAGTTACCCCGGTACTGTGGTCAGGCCACCGGGCACAATGTATGGGAGTCTAATTATAGACTTCGGCCCAGTACCCGCTTTATACATGACGTTGGGGTATAGCTCGTGGCATTGGCCCAGATTGTAAGAAAGATAATGAATGATAACTATGACGTACGATGATGAATGAACGAAAGTTAATGAACGATGATGAAGATAATAATAAAATTATCTATTTGTACGTATGATTTATGAGCACATATAAAAGTAAAGAACGGTTTTGAATGATAAGTGAAGTATTTTATTTATAAAACTAGAACTCACTCAGCAACGTTGACTTTTATGTATTTTCCAGTTGGCAGGTAAGAGTTGCTAAGGATGGCACGGGGCAGCTACTTGGTATTTTTTGGATGACATCCATGTGTATAACAATGATGTTTTTATGATGTAATGCAAATTATGATATTTTGTAACAGCTAACTACATTGTATTATTTTGCAAAAGCGTTCATTAATATATGAAATGGTTTTAATTAATTTTCGCTGCGACCTTTTAAATAAATGTATGTTTTATGTGCGATGAATGACCAACTGTGAGATGCCCGGGAACGGGGCCTTACACAATGTTACAATTGTAACAGTTTTGGGCATGTTAAAGCAAATTGCTGGAGTGAACCTTAGGCACAAGCTGCAATTGAATAAGATGATTATGATGATGAATATAGGCTATTCATGGCCATTGGAAGTTAAGAGAATAGCAAGGATATATGGTTTCTTGATTGCGGATGTTCAAACCATATGACAAGTCAGAAAGGATTGTTTAAAGATCTTGATACTATAAGGAAAGTTCAAGTAAAGATGGGAAATAGGAAGAATATACAAGTGGAAGGCAGAGGCAAGATCAAACTTGAAGTTCAAACCGGTAAGCATCGTACCCTTGATGATGTTCAATATGTACCAAACCTAGATTACAATCTGTTGAGTGTGGGGCAAATGATGAGAAACGGATATGCACTATTATTTGATGATGATGCATGTACTATAACTTGTAAGCGTACTAACACTGTTGCATGTGTTATTAAAATGACCGAGAACAACACTTTTCCCTTTGATATCTCTAAACAGAAGACATGTGGTAAAGTGATGACAACGACAACCAGTGATGAGTCGAGAATATGGCACTTGAGATTCGGACACCTTCACGAAAGGGGTCTCAAGATGTTGTATGAAAAGACTATGGTGCATGGGTTACCACCCATCACAGCTTGGGATTTGTGTGAAAGGTGTGTATTAGGAAAATAAACTAGAAAGTCTTTCTCTACTTCAGATTGGAGAGCATCTAAAGTCCTACAATTAGTACATGCTGACTTATACGGGCCAATGTCTAAAAATCTTTAGGAGGAAGTTTGTACTTCTTTCTTCTTGTAGATGACTTTAGTAGAATGTCATGGGTGTATTGCATCACATCCAAATCACAAGCCTTTGAGAAGTTTAAGATATTCAAAGCAAAAGTAGAAAATGAAACAGGTGAGAAGGTTGGAACACTCAGAACAGACAGAGGTGGTGAGTTTATGTCTAATGAGTTTAAGTCTTTTTATGATAAATATGGTATTCATCGAGATCTCACCGCTCCTTACACCCCAGAACAAAATGGGGTTCCCGAGCGTAAGAATCGAACTATAGTAGAGATGGTAAGAAGCATGCTTGAAGAAAAAAATCTAAGCAAAATGTTCTGGGGAGAAGCAGTTGCCACAACTGTCCATGTGTTGAATAGACCACCAACAAAGGCTTTAGAAGAAGTTACTCCATACGAGGCTTGGACTGGGTGCAAGCCTTCTGTTAGGCATTTAAAAGTATTTGGAAGTGTTGCTTATGCCCATCAACCGAAGCATTTGAGAAAGAAATTAGATCCTAAATCTAAACAATGCATTTTTATTAGGTACTGCATAAATACCAAAGGGTATAGGCTGTTGGATCCAGTCAAAAGGGACATTATTATAAGTCGAGATATGATATTTGATGAAATGTCTAAGTGGAGAAAGGTAAAAGACAGAGATGAAGGGATCCCTACTGATGTGGTTCATGTAAAAGTGGATAAAGTGAATGAAGAAAATGACACGTCTTTTGGAGATAGTACTCATGAGAGTGATGGGTCAAGCACCAACATCACTACTTCTAGTAACAATAGTACTCCTACGCAACTACCAACACCTACTCAAGGTACAAATGTAGAAAGTTGTGGAAGTTCGAGTAAGTCAGCTAGTGGGTCCAGCAACAAGTCATCATCAAATAGCAGTCCATTACGCATGAGAAGTCTTGAGGAACTTTATGAAAATACCGAGGAAGTAAAGACAGTGTATTCAGCATGCCAATTTGCATTATCACTTATTGAACAATTTCATTCAAAGAAGCAACTCAACAAGAACAATGGCTAAAGGCAATGAAGGATGAATTAAGTTCATTTGAAAAACATAAGACATGGACATTAGTTGATTTACCAGAAGGTAAAACTCCTATTGGTCTGAAATGGCTTTTTAAATTAAAAACTGATGCTGCGGGAAAAGTAACAAGATACAAGGCTTGGTTGGTAGCTAAAGGGTATGCTCAAGAGCATGGCATTGATTATGAAGAAACATTCGCTCCCAACATGGATGGCCCGTGTATCAACTAGATATCAAATCTGCCTTTCTGAATGGATATCTATAGGAGGAAGTCTATGTAATACAACCACCTGGGTTTGAAATTAAAGGTGGAGAACATAAAGTATACCGACTACACAAAGCTTTATATGGCTTGAAACAAGCTCCCCGTGCATGGTATAGTCAAATGGATGGATTTCTTTCTTCCAATGGGTACATTAGGAGCTTGAATGAACCCTTAATGTATGTAAAGAAAGGAAAAGATAATAACTTTATTGTCATATGTGTGTATATTGATGACATAATCTACACAGGACCTATTCAAGAACTATTGAATGAGTTCAAACTTAACATGGTGAAGGAGTTTGAGATGACAGATTTGGGGCTGCTACAATATTTTCTTGGTCTGGAAGTCAACCAAAGAAAAGATGGTATCTTTCTTTCACAAAAGAAATATACCAGTGAATTATTAAAGAGATTTGGAATGAACTCCTGCAAGTTTGCCTCAACACCGATGGGTTCTGGTGATCGTTTTTTATGGAGGATGGTGGAAAAGAAGTAGAAGGGTATCGATTCAGGAGTCTTATTGGCGGTCTGATGTATCTTACCCATTCACGACCTGATATTGCATTTGCAGTAAGTGTTTTATCATGGTTTGTTACGAATAGAAAGGTCAATTGTTCTTTTGTAATAGTTGAGGGGGGTAATTGTAATACTGTTGTTAATGTTGTTAGTTAGCTTAACTACCATTTAATGGTAGTTAGTTAGTTCAGTACTTCGATAGTATAAATTCGTTGAATGGGAATAAGATGAACAGCTTGATTGATCGAATTCCTTCCCTTATCTTCTTCTTCTTCTTTCGTTCGTATCAAGTGGTATCAGAGCTGTCCGATCTTCGGACAACTCTCGATTGATTGTTCAATGGCAACCACTCGCAATCACTCATTGGAACAGAGGGTGTAGGGTCACGAAGCAGCTCTACTTCGTTTGGAGTCGGCAACAGGTCTCAATTTGACAGAATTGGAGACCATTCGAGCAGCAGCAACGAAGAACTCCACGGAATTAATGGCGATGAAGGCGCAATTGATTGAGAATTCGAATCAGATGACAGAGATTCTCAAGAATTTGCAAATGCTCAGCAAGAATCAACCGATTTCTTCAGAATCGAGTCACGATGAAGATAATGATGCAGTGGCGTTCCACAACAGCCGGAATCGCTTAACGAAGATGGAGTTTCCAAAATTCAATAGAACGAATGTAGAGGGATGGCTATGTAAAGTGGAACACTTCTTCTCCATTGATGGAACTCCTGAGAATTCTAAGGTGAGATATGCAATCGTTCATTTAGAAGATATTGCACTATTATGGCATCAATCATTTTTTCGATCTAGGGGGGATCGATTGATGGATTGTCTTGGAAGGATTACAAGAATTTCATTTCAACTAGATTTGCATTAGTAATCGGTTCTGATGCGGTGGGAGCTTTAACTGCCATTAGACAAACGGGTTCTTTACAAGAACTTTGTCAAGAATTCGATTTAGCTTTAACAAAAGTTACCATTTGTGATGAATATGCCACCAGCTTGTTCCTTCGAGCAGTTAAACCAGAGATAGGCAATCCACTGAGACTACTCCGGCCAAAAACCTTACCCGAAGCCTATATGTTAGCCAGAATACAAGATGAGAATTTAAAATCCAGCCAACCAAACACCACCCAAAAACCTTACCGAAACACCAATTCTTTCAGTACCTACTCTAAACCACCAGTACCTTCTAGCAACACTAACCTACCCCTATTACCTACACCATTAACCAAACCTAAAACCTTCACTTCTAGACGATTATCTCCTAAGGAAATTGATGAGAAAAAAGCTCGAGGGGAATGCTTTGGATGTACTGAGAAGTATACACCTGGTCATGTATGCAAGACTAAACAATTATTCTCAGTTGAAATAATTGAAGAAGGTGATGGAGAGAATGTAGAATCCGACTGCATTGATTGTGCAGTGACTGAAGTATATGATCCACAGATTTCTCTTAATGTAATCACAGGCAGCCATTCATTCTCCACTATGAAAATAGTGGGAATTGTCAACAATAAACCATTACACATCTTGATTGACTCGGGCTCTACCCACAATTTTTTAGATAAAGGCTTAGCCAAGAAGTTTAATCTTCAAATTAATCATATGACACCAGTGAAGATTACTATAGCTGATGGCAACATCATGACTTTCAACAAGATGTGTAGTAATTTCAAGTGGTCAATGCAAGGACACTTGTTCCAAACTGATGTATTCTTAATTCCTCTCACCAATTATGACATGGTCTTAGGAATTCAATGGCTACAAGGGCTTAATGACATCACATGGAACTTCAAAGATCTCATTATGAAATTCCATGTCCAAGGAGTTCAAATTACCCTTAAAGGATCTCAATCCACTCAAATGACATTATGCTCAACTGAGAAATTACACATGTTATTGAATCAACATCATTCTCGTACACAAGCCCAATTGTTCAGTTTACAATCCCAAAATGGTGAACATCCACAACATGCTCCAAAAGTACCTGAAGAATCTATTCCAACTGCCATTTCAAATCTCTTACAACAGTATGAAGATGTATTCAAGATACCTACATCCTTACCCCCTAAGAGACAATGTGATCATAAGATTGTCTTGAAAGAAGGTACTAATCCTATATCTCTAAAGCCATATAGATACCATGCTGCTCAAAAAGATGTTATTGAAACAATGACACAAGAACTGTTGGATATGGGCATTGTAAGAGAAAGCACTAGCTCATTTGCAGGTCCGGTGGTTCTAGTCAAGAAGAAAGATGGGTCTTGGCGAATGTGTGTTGATTATAGGAGGTTAAATGAAGCTACAATCAAAAACAGTTTTCCCATTCCTTTGATAGAGGAATTATTAGATGAATTGGGAGGTTCCACTATTTTTTCTAAGTTGGATCTAAGATCCGGCTAACATCAGATAAGGATGCATGATGATGATGTGTACAAGACAGCTTTTCGTACTCATCAAGGACATTTTGAATTCTTAGTGTTACCCTTTGGTTTAACGAATGCACCGACCACTTTTCAATCACTGATGAATGCAACTTTCAAACCTTTACTTCGGAAATGTGTATTGGTATTCTTTGATGACATCCTAGTATACAACAATTCACTAGCTCAACATGTGTTAGATCTTGAAGCTGTATTGCAACTATTGAGAACTCATTCATTGGTGGCAAAGCGATCAAAGTGTTCTTTTGCAGGCCCTAAGGTGGAATATTTGGGTCACATCATTACTGGTGCAGGAGTTTCCACAGATCCTTCAAAAATCCAAGCGATATTATCTTGGCCCACTCCTACTACCATAAAACAATTGAGGGGATTCCTTGGACTCATTGGGTACTATAGGAGATTCATCAAATCCTTTGGTACTATTGCTAAACCTCTCACTAATTTGCTTAAAAAAGATGCTTTTAAGTGGTCTCCATTAGCGCAGCAGGCTTTTGACCAGCTTAAAATGGCCTTATCCACTTCACCAGTTTTGGCTTTGCCTGATTTTGGGAAAACTTTTGTCATAGAAACAGATGCATCGGGCAAAGGATTGGGGGCAGTATTGATGCAAGATGGTCACCCACTTGCTTTTCTAAGTAAGAGTTTATCTCTTAAACAACAAGCTCTATCAGTTTATGAACGCGAATTGCTTGCCATCTTGCTAGCTGTTAAGCATTGGCACCATTATTTGATCTCTAAAAAGTTTGTTATTAAGACTGACCAAAAGAGTTTGAAATTCTTGCTTGAGCAAAAGATTCACACTCCTCTCCAACAAACCTGGCTTTCTAAACTCATGGGTTATGACTATGAGATCTTGTACAAACAAGGGGCTACTAATAAGGCTGCTGATGCCTTATCAAGAGTAGAGGGTTCTACTCTATTCCAATTGATATTAAGTTCATTGGATCCTTTATTATGGCAGAGAATACAAGCTAGTTGGTTTGCTGATCCAGCAGTTCATGCCATTATTGAAGCTTTACAACGGGGTCAATCTGTACCTCATTACCTGTGGAATGGTACTCTACTTACCAGGAAGGGTAAGATGGTGGTGGGTGATGATGCCAAGTTGAGACTTGACATTCTCTCTTTATGTCATTCTTCTCCTGTTGGGGGACATTCAGGTCATACGGCTTCTATACATCGACTTAAGGAGCTGTTCTATTGGAAGAAATGTAGCCAACATGTTTGGAAGTTTATTCAGGAGTGTCAAGTTTGTCAAAGAAGCAAATATGAAAGGGTTGCTACTCCTGGGCTCTTACAACCACTTCCAACACCGAAGTCCATTTTTTCTGATATCTCAATGGATTTCATTAATGGGTTGCCCAAATCATACGGTAAAGATTCAATTTTGGTGGTGGTTGACCGTTTTACCAAGTATGGCCATTTCATTGGCCTTAGCCACCCTTATTCAGCTTCTCAAGTGGCCCAAGCCGTCTTTGATAATGTTTTTAAGCTTCATGGTTGCCCATCTACTATAGTATCCGATCGCGATTCTTTATTTTTGAGTCATTTTTGGAGAGATTTTGCCAAGCTACAAGGTATTGAATTGGCCAATTCGACAGCCTACCATCCTCAATCCGATGGTCAGACTGAGGTTCTCAACAGATGTTTTGAATCTTACTTGCAAGCTATGGTGATGGATACACCTCTTCTGTGGTATAAATGGTTAACTTTAGCTGAGTGGTGGTATAATACCACCTGGTATTCGGCTATTGAGATGTCTCCCTTCGAGGCCTTGTATGGAATCAAGCCACCAATACACATTCCTTACATTCCAAATGATTCACAGATTGCTTCCCTTGAAGAGCTGTTTCAAGCGAGAGAATTAAAGCTGCTTAATTTGAAGGATTCTTTGGCCAAAGCTCGCAATCGAATGAAGCAACTTGCTGACAAACATCGCAGTGATCGAAATTTTTCTGTGGGTGATTGGGTTTATGTCAAATTACACCCTTATGTCCAGACATCCCTAAGACAACATCCTCACTCCAAATTGGGTCCTTGTTTCTTTGGTCCCTTTTTGATTGTGGAAAAGGTTGGAACTGTTGCCTATCGACTGGACTTACCACCATCCGCCCAAATTCACTCTACCTTCCATGTTTCACTTTTGAAACCGGCTAAAGGAACTGATCATACTGTTATCCCCCTCTTCCTGATTTCCCTCGATTCAAATTGCAACCGAGAGCCATTTTGGATAAACGATTCGTTCGGAAACGTAGTAAAGCAGCAACTCAAGTGTTGGTTAATTGGTCGCAATTACCGGCAACTGAAGCTACTTGGGAAGACCTTGAGGAATTTCACCTCCGATTTCCGGATTTTCATCCTTGAGGTCAAGGATGCTTTTAGGGGGGAAGTATTGTTACGAATAGAAGGGTCAATTGTTCTTTTGTAATAGTTGAGGGGGGTAATTGTAATATTGTTATTAATGTTGTTAGTTAGCTTAACTACCATTTAACGGTAGTTAGTTAGTTCAGTACTTCGATAGTATAAATTCGTTGAATGGGAATAAGATGAACAGCTTGATTGATCGAATTCCTTCCCTTATCTTCTTCTTCTTCTTTCGTTCGTATCACGGTTTATGCAGCACCCTTCGGAGTATCACTTTGGAGGTGGAAAGAGAGTACTTCGTTACCTTGCTGGAACATTGAATTTTGGTTTATGGTATGGAAAGGGATCTGAAATCAAACTTGCTGGATACACTACCAGCGACTGGGCAAGCACCTCTGAAGATATAAAGAGTGTATCAACTTATGTGTTCAATGTTAGTTCAGGAGCAGTTTCATGGAGTTCTAAAAAACAACCAGTTGTAGCTCTTTCTACCACGAAAGCTGAGTACATCTCAGCTGCAGCAGGAGCATGTCAAGCTATATGGTTGAGAAAGATGTTGAAGGAGTTGTGTCACAATCAAGAAGATGCAACCCAGCTGTTATACGATAATCAATCAGCAATTTTTCTCTCCAAGAACCAAGCTCTTCATAGTCGCACTAAGCATATCAATATAAAGTTCCACTTCATCCACAATCTAATAGATGACAATGAGATCGAACTTCAATCTTGTGACACAAATGAGCAGATTGCAGACATCCTAACAAAAACACTGAATGTGGAGAAGTTTTGCTACTTTCGTGCAAGAATGGATGTGAAGACTCTTTGAATTAAAGGAAGGTATTGCTGTAATTTAAAAGTCTAAGCATGACGTGTCATTATCAGTTGAGTTATACATGCATGGCTGTCATGCATGTTTTATTTATGTCTTTATTTGTTTATGTGCTAAAGTAGTGGTCCATGTTTCGAGTTGTAGTAACAGTTAATGTAGTGGGTCTTTGTTTCCTTCTTTAATGCAGTAGTGGTAGAGTGGGTCACTTATCTTTTCAATTCTCTTTATGTACTGTCATGTCAATCAATGAACCGTGTTGAATTTGTGTTTTCACTTGCAGAAAGTGTGTGTGTGTTTAGTTCTATACCAACATGAGTACATGCACTGATGAAAAAACAAATCATAAAAAAGATAAATGTAATAAATTGAAATACAAACCTAAGATGGTTTAGTAAGTAAATCATATGAATTGTTTCTTTTGGGGCATGAGTCACAAATGTTGGTATTAAAGAATCAATACATACACTGATTTTGATATGTAGAAGAGAGGATTTAAGAGAAACTTGCATGTTATCGATCATACATACACACACATGTTGTATACAAGAGGGGTATTTATACCATTACAAATATCAGTTAATTAACTAACTAAGATTGACTTAACAGTAAGTAACTTAACTAACCCTTACTACTAACGGTGTTAAGGTCATGGCGGTGTAAGGCTGACGAAGGCTGTGGTTATGGGCTGCCGATGAAGGATGTTTCTATTTGGTAAATGGGTATGTAAATTTAACCGAATAACTAATATGCCATGACCACGATTACCATCTTTTAGAAACCGATTAACATAGAAATATCACTTGTTAGAAATAGGTTCAACTGATGGGTAAAAGTATTAAAGTTAACTTCAACCATAAATCATAATCAGAAATAAAACTCTATGTAATCGGAATTAAAATGCACCTTCTTTGGCGGAACCAGCCAACAGAAGTCAATCCATTTAAGATGAAAACAGAGCAAAGTTATTTTTATTTATTAAGAGTAAGATGTTAGTATTTTATAATATGAAAAAAGCAGGTTGTGATGAATATTACTATTCATCACCACTTTTACGACGTGGTACCACTCATCATCATCTTCTTCATCTTCTTCTCCTCTTCATTCTTCTGCAACACAGAGCTCGATTTAATGGCCAACACACAAATCTCCGATAACGTAATGGGTCTGTATGACATCGTCATCGGCAACACGAAGTAGATTTGACCCAGTTGAAGCTCGACGAACATGTGCTCCGCGTTGCAGAGGAAGAAGCCCTCCGATTGGTCGCCGGAGATGACATTTCCGGCGCCGATCGGCTGCCGGAACTCCTGCAATCTGCCTTCGATCGAGTGGATCACCTTCGCCGTTGATGATGACCCATTGGTGATTATCAATTTGACTCTGTTTCTTGAGTATTGAACCGATGCACAAGTACCCATTTGGATAATGGAACAAGAGAGTTACACGAATGGCGAAGAAGAGGGCAATGGAAGCAATCGAGTCTCAATTGCAGCCGAAGATGAAGAACAGAGTGGTTTTGGGTGAGCTTTCGAACAATGCGGTGGCATCTGGGAGTGAGATGACGACATCCGTCCCTGTTAAGATCACAAAGCAGAGATATAGATCGAAGAAGGAGAAGAAGGCTGCCGTGGAAACGTCGGAACTGTTGGTGAGAAATTTGATGACAAAATAAGTGATCCTCAGATGTGTGAAGCTTATGTTGCGGATATTTATGATTATCTTCATAATATGGAGGTGTGTAACGTTTCCCCTTTGTATTGAGTTATGTTAATTCATTGTATCGATTCAATTGCTGATTTAGGGTTTATACGTT
>BJCO01744133.1:0-26488 GCA_018326465.1 Flaveria floridana | reverse complement strand
TGGTAAACTCTTCGTATCTCTTAACTCGTTCTTCTCTTGAAACCCCAGCATGAATATCAAGTGCAAAGCATAAACGTATAACATGTTGAAACTGAAGTGCTTGCACGATATCCTGCTTATCAAAAAATAGTGGCCACTTGTACAATGTATAAACATCAGCTGCAGACAAGTTTGTGAGCCACATTAGGTCAAAAACCCTTATTGTCTCCACCATCCCTTCCCGATCCAAAACTATGACGGCTTCTCCAGTGCGCCAGTCGTAATACCACAATTTGAAATGGGGTGTAAAGTCTTGTGGCATCTCCCTTAAAGGAATACGAGACATTGTGCGTGGAGGGTGCAATTTCAAGATGACCTTTGGTCTTCCTGAGGTAGGGTCAATCTCTGTCTTATGAATGAACTGTCTGGGCTGTTGAGGTTTGAAGTTGACCCACCTCGTATGATATTCCCTTTTCATTGCCTTCTCGAACCATCCCGATTTCTTCCCGGGAACTGCATAAAGGAGGTTCAAGTTGGCAAGATGGTTAAGCTCAAATCCAGGGAGAGTTTTCAGATCGTGTGGGAATCTGAAATATTCTATGCCCTTCTCTCTCTTCACAGCATATACGTTGAGGTCCTCAAAATACGCCCAGCTTATGATCTTGCCAGACATCTTCTGATGCTTCTTTACTTTATAGAGCTTGGTGTAGGCGTTAGACTTTACAGGCTCTTGTTGTTTCCTCATTTCCTCTAGGCAGGCTGCCCACTCAGCCTTTTTGTTTGATAGATCAGCATCATCCGCCTAAGGAACTTCTTCTGTAGCTTCCTTTTCAGCTATCTTTTCTTCAACTTTATCGAATGCACTGCTGCTAAATGTTTCTCCCAGATCTGGTAGTAGTTCGCCTTCGGCGTTAGTATACTGGGGATAATGGTCAGTAGTCACATCCTCTATCTCCACCTCATCGACGCCTTGTAGTTCTTCATCACTGACTACGTCCACTTCGGGAACATCCTTCACCAATTCATCCGGATTCAGACTGAACATTTCGAAAATTTGTTCATCTGTCAAATCATGGATGATCTCTCCCTTTTCAGGTGTGTAGCTGACTAAGCATTGTATAATCCCTTGCAAATCAAAAATCATTGTCAATTGATTCTTGATTTGTCGAAGGGGTACAACATCATGCTCGTCAGCCTGTTTTGTTGAACCTGTTAAAGAAATAAACAAACACATTCAGAGTTTGTGTACATTATGCATATAACACATGACAGTTCAACTTTTCATTTATTTATTTAAATTAACATTAATACAAGATTTCAAGTACAAAAGATTTATAGCATATAGACATCTAAGCTTTAATTTTGCCTTGAATCATTGCCGGGTCTTCTGCAGACGGGGAGGTAGGTGGGGCAGACGACGATGCTCCTTGGTCTTGCCTTTTCTTTGTTCTTTGCTCTTGACTATGAGCAGAGGCAGATCCAGCTGCATCTCCTTCATCGTCCTCATCATCATCCTGCCTCCCTCTTTCTTCTCCATCACCACTCACATTATCATCATCACTGTCATCATCTTCATCATCATCCTCATCATCTTCTCCATCATCATCTCCTTCACCGATCTTTAGAGGTTCATCCTTAGATCCTTTGAGTTTGAGCATGATCTTCTTATTAGCATCCTCCAACTCTTCTAACTTCTTAACAGATTCCTCCTTATGCTCTTGGAGTTGAGCGATCTGTTATGCCTGCTGTGAAATCTGCTGAGCTTAGGAAGCATTGAGCTCTCCCACTGACGTAACTGTGCAGCCTTTTCTTCATCAGTGGCTAACAGCTTCAGCACCATTCTGTTCAGTCCTGCCAATTGTTCCTCCACTCCAACAGGAGGGAGGGATGATCCGGTGGGGAATGTGGTGTGGGATGATTGTCCAGCTTAGTGACTTGTGGTGGTAGTAGTGGCTGTGGTAAATATGGGTGATGGTGAATGAATGGGTGGAGAGGTATGGGGTGTGGCTGTGGTAGGTGGTGGTGTAGTGGTAGTGGGTGCTGTAGTGGTAGATGTGGTGGTACGAAGTGTGAATCTTGGCCGCTTCCCCTTCCTCCCATAGGGCTGAGCCATCCTTGACCTGGAGGCTCCCCCTTGGCTACTGGGCTGGGCTAGGGTGTATGATGGATCTGAACTAGTCTCCCCAGACCCGCCCTGGCGTCCACCAACCGCCCTCACGCCCCTCTCAGTGGCTACAACACTGCTTCCTACCGTTCGTACCAGAGGCTCTTCGTCTGACTCCTCCTCCTCATCAGGCTGAAAGTTAAGGTGAATAGGAGCTGGTTCGGGTTCACCCTGACCGTTTCCTCCCTGATTTGTATCATAATCATCACCATCAGAGTCATTAGAGGGAAGAGCTATCTGCTCAACATCTCAATCAGTATCGTCGTGGTCCCACTTCCTCTTTGCTGGCGCCACATAGTCTTCACGGGCCAGATGCCCAAACAGGCTCCTTACTGGGGGCTTTACTTGCTTCCCCTGGTACACCCTCATTCATCCGAGGGTGGTGTCATCCATCACCTCAAGGACCACAGCGTCCTCCTTCTCCTTGGGCAGTGAAGGGAGCTTCTAATCAATGATCATTTGCATGAATCGAGGGTACATGCAGAAGCTCTCTTTTCCCTTAGCCTCAATGTTCTCCACCAGATAGGTGAAGATGATCCTTGAGAAACTAAAAGGGTGATTTAGCACTAACGCCATGTCGGCGTTCTGCATCTGATCAGAATGCTCGTCAAAGCCTCCCTTCCGAGAGGCAATGAATCTCAGCAGCACATGTGCCAAGTACTTGAACTGGGGGCACAGGTTGCTCTTGTTAAGCACACCTACGTTGATGTCTCCAAAGTACTTAGCTCTGAGGAAACATCCTCAAACTATAAGGGGATGCAAGCGTGTGGGGCAATCAGTGTCATCCTCGAACTCTAGGACTGTCCGGAGATCCTCCTCAGTGATCACTATATACTCTCCAAAAATGGAGCTCCTGATACGATGAGGCTTCGAGGACCTGTCTACGGCAGCGCTTTCCTAGAAAGCCTGCTGTACTGATCTATATGGTGTGCACGGTATCGAGATAGCCCTGAAAATCCTTGATCGCCGTAGAAATGTAATAATATCGGTAAACTCCGCTGCGTTGCGGGATGATAGGTCAAGATGAGCACAAATGTTGTGCTTTGTGCTCATCGCCCACCGACTCGCCATCTATGACAAAGTAAATAAACGTTAGTAAGTGTCAAAGAGTAACATTTTGGTTCAATGAACTTAAACATTTTGTTCAATCATGCGAATGAACTGTGCGACTGAGATCCATTCATGCGAATGAGCTCATGCGTACGACTGAGTCATGCGACTGGGCGTAGACATATCTTGTCTCATGAGGTTCCGTCAGTCGTGCGACTGAACTCATATGCATGGTTCAGTCGTGTGATTGAGCAATTCGTCCATCTCAGTCGTGTGATTGAGCCATTCGCATAGCTCAATCGTGCGATTGAAGTTCATCCAGGTGTCCATTAGCATGACAGAAGGTTTGTCCATTCAAATTCAAATTTTGAGCAAAACATGATGTTAGACATTGAGGTTTGGCTCATTTGGTTGGCATATGTCCGATTAAACCCCTAATAACTTTTATTTGATCAACATACTTAGTTTTACTGGTATATTTGTTAAACAAAGTTTAGGTTCGAGTGAGGTCTTTATTTCGATCATTTGAACGTGTTTTTCTGATCTTCGAGGTCGAACATCGTTGCGCATTTCCTATAGTATCAAAACAGATCGTCAGAATATGTCAAACAATGGTCTAGAGTGATCAAATGAAATTTTGGCAGAGTGTGTTTAGGTCGTGCGTTTGAGAGGGGCGATTGGAGTGAATGAGCAACTACGATCGACTCCCCTCTATTAATACTAGGGTTTCCTCCAGTCGTGCGATTGAACCTAGTCGCATGATTGATTCATGCGACTGAAGGTCGGTCGTGCAACTTGCCTATTTGGTCACCTTCAATCGTGCGATTGAGGGTCATTCGTGCGACTGTCACAGTCGGTCACCTCCAATCGTGCGATTGTGTTCATACTTATGGTCCAATCGTACGACTGGTCCATACTCATGGTCAGTCGTGCGAATGGCTCATGCTTATGAATTTTGACTTTATGAAAATGTGAACTTAGCCTCTTTTAACAGTTGTTAAAACATTTTGAGCATTTGATCATCTCAGACCTGACCATTTTAACTTAAAGACCCCTTTGATCCCTCAGACGTGATCCATTTATCCACCCGGTCACCTCAGACGTGATCCATTTATCCACCCGATCACCTCAGACGTGATCTTTTTACCTTTTCAGAAACAAGTGATTCAAGATTTACGTTAAGTTCATTTTGTGACATTCACAGAGATGAATCTCGTAGCACAGTCCGACACTGACACACTAAACATAACACTAGACAACTAAACTATTCAACAAAACTAAACATGTTTTTGTGATTTTGTTAGGGTAGGGTTTAAAAACACTTTAACAATCAGTTTAAAATGATTCTCCCCCTAAGCAGAAAAGCCTATTAGCATTAACGTCATTTCTAAGACAGATTCATATGAAATCAGACAGGCATAAACGCAATTACTTGGAACTTTTATAGATATATTGAAATGGAAACACACATATTTACATATCACAGTTTTTCATTCATCTAAGACTTCTAAGCGCTAACTGGAAATCATACTTAATCTCTTATGTGACAAACATTGATTTTGAACATCAGGCAGTGCAGCCACGACGATTGTCAGTATGCTTGTCCACTTAAATCCATACACAGATTTTTGACACACATCAGTGACTAATTAGGTGAATGAGATCAACAAGTATTTGTGTGTCCCACAGGTATATGGTAATCAATCTTCCTCAGGAGATTTTTGAGCGGTCTGGGGAATAAGAAGATTTTGGTTCTAAGAGCTTGCAAAGAGATGCTAAGCCTCAGGTCG
The DNA here is from genome assembly GCA_018326465.1 of Flaveria floridana. Lineage (NCBI taxonomy): Eukaryota > Viridiplantae > Streptophyta > Magnoliopsida > Asterales > Asteraceae > Flaveria > Flaveria floridana. The sequence goes on along the minus strand of BJCO01744133.1, from coordinate 21,505 downwards.
GTGCCATCGCACAGCAGAGAGACGCAAACAACAATGAATTCTTAGAACGGATAGGTCATGCCAGGCCTCAGGTCAGTGCCATCGCACAGCAGAGAGGCGCATGACCTATCTTCTTCTTAGAGCAGTATACTATAATATACATTTCAGTAGTGACTTTTGGCCTCTTTTGCTCTGTTTTTCAGGTCTTTGCACATATTTGTGGCATTTAATTGCTCCTCACCCTTTATTGGAAATTGATTGATTGTGTAGACCAGGAAAACTATGGGAACCCACAACTTGTTGATTTATTTAATTTTAAGTTGAATCACCAATGATGTCTACTAGTGTATTGTGTTGAATCTACTGACACATCGTATAATGAACTAGCACCTTCCTAGGTCGACTTTCTCCGTGTAATTACAGTTACAAACAAGCGTACTATCATTTTCCCAAATTGTTAGACTTAGAAATCCCTGACTAACAATTTTCTATGATTTAATTAAACTAAAATTGAAAATCTTTTTAGTGTTCCAAGTAACCTGACGCTTGTGTGCCATCACTTTCCACGGTGTTGAATCATATTCATAAATTTGTTGTTTTTGTCCTTTTAGCTTATCTGCCCTCCCCTTTAATTTTTTTTAAGTAAATAAATACTGAAAGTAAACTAATCTCCCCCTAAAATTCTAAAACCGAAAATCTTTTAGTTTTTTTTGAATTTTTTAAGACAGGAAAATTAACCTAAGAAAATAAATGATAATAAAAAAGAAAAAGAAAAAGAAAAAAAGAAACAAGTGTCGGACTAAGCCTTTGCATCTTTGGAAATGACGTCACTTTTCTTTTTCACGCTGTTGACCTCTAACAGATATACAAATCTGGGTTTATCAAACAGTTTAGTGTAGAGGTCGGCGTGTTGAAAATCCGTGTTTATCTTAACCATATCAATTAATTGTTTTTCATAGCAATCACGTATGAAATGATACTTTATACCGATGTGTTTTGTTTTAGGGTGTTGAACAGGATTTTTAGTGACAGCTATGGCAGTAGAATTATCGAAAAAATAGGGGTATTAGAAAATTGCAAACCGTAGTCTCGCATTTGCTGTTAAATCCAAAGGATCTGAGAGCAGCAACTTGCAGCAGCAACGTATTCAACTTCACATGTTGACAAGGCAACAGATGTCTGCTTCTTGCATTTCAAGGTGAATAAACGCCTTCCAGAAAACTGACACCCTGCTGATGTTGACTTGAAGTTCATCTTGCAGCCACCGTAGTCTGAATCACTATACATAGTTAGCTCAAAGTCATCTTCATGAGATACCACAACCCCAGTCTTGAAGTACTCTTCAGATAACGAAAAATCCTTTCCACCCCTATGAGATGATTTACTTTAGGTTTGGCTTGATATCTGGAGCATAGACATGTGGTGTACATGATATCTGGACGCGAGGAAGTGAGATACATGAGAGATCCGATCATCCCACGATACATAGTGGCATCCACCAAATCCCCATTATCATCTGGTGCCACATCATGGTTTGTGGCAAGAGGGGTACCGGCAACAATGACATTTTCCATATCAAATCGATATAGAATGTCTCCAACATACTTAGTCTGATGCAGAAAAATGCTGGTAGGTGTCTGATCCACCTGTAAACCTAGGAAGAACTTCATCTCTCCCACTACACTCATTTCAAATTCTGCCTTCACCACAGATTCGAATTCTTTACATAATTCTTTGTTTCTAGAACCGAAGATTATGTCATCCATATAAATCTGCACCATTAGTAAATCTCCATCTTTCTCTTTTATAAACAACGTGCAGTCAATCACACATTGGCGAAAGCCATGCTTTAACAGGTGGGTGGAGAGCTTCTCATACCACGCTCGAGGAGCTTGGTGTAGCCCATACAGAGCCTTATCCAGCTTGTAGACTCTGTCCCAATGGTAAGGATCCTCAAATCCTTTGGGCTGACTAACGTAGACTTCTTCACGGATTTCCCCATGAAGGAATGCACTCTTTACATATAGTTGATAGACTTTGATCTTCATATAAGATGCATAGACTAGGAAGATATGGATTGCTTCCATTCTAGCCACAAGTGCAAACACTTCATTGTAGTCGACTCCCTCGACTTGTCTGAAGCCTTGAACGACCAATCTTGCCTTGTTTCTGATTACGACACCTTGGTCGTCCTTCTTGCATCGTAGCACCATTTGGTGCCTATTACTTTAACTCCTTTGGGCCTGTCAACGAGTGTCCACACTCCAAGCTTCTTGAACTGTAACAGCTATTCCTACATAGCGTTGACCCAGTCCTCATCCTTCAGGGCATCACTTATGTGTTTGGGCTTGACTTGAGAAATAAAACATTTGAAAGCCCCATCATTCACGTAGCCCTTTTCCATAATCGCAGCATAATCAGCAGAGTATAAGTGACTTCTCGTCTGCACACCGGAGTGAAGATCCCCGATGATACTCTCTGAAGGATAATTCACACTGATCCTAGTCACGGGTGTCGTAGGAATGACAACTTCAGTATCCAGATTTGAAATGGGAGGTTCAGTATTCGGATTCCCTGATGCATTCTCAGCATCTGTTGAGCTTCCATTTTGAATAGCGTTATGCTCATTGCTTGTCTCAACTGCTTCTTCATCGTCTGAAGAATCTTCACTCTCGTCCTGAGCAGCTGCTGAAGAGCCCGAAGCACAACTGGCTGGTGCCATATCTAGATTTGGTGTATTTAAGACGTCGAACTCATCTGAGCAGCAATCTCGTCATCTGAACATGTCGGAGGAGGATTGAATGATTTGAAAAAGCCATCGTAATCGAAGAATGATGACGGACCTTTTCCAGCAGGGGGGTGGTGTATCTTTGCACATCTACATTGCACCACACTTCTATCAGAGCTGTCGATTTGTTGTAAACCTGTTTGTCTGGTATGCTGTATCTAAGAAAGATCCCTTGATCTGCTTTCTCGTTGAACTTGCCCTCTGGAGTTTTCTTTAGTAACATGCATGGAGCTCCGAATGGTTCTAGATACTCTAGGTTTGGTTTGCGCTTCTAAAGTAACTCATAGAAAGTCTTCCCATGCCGCTTGACTACTAACACGCGATTAAGCATGTAGCACGTATTGGCAGCTACTTTATTCCAGAACTGTACTGGCAGCTTTGAATCTGCCAACATAGTCCTTGCAGTCTCGATCAAGTTCCTATTCTTGCGTTCAGCAACTCCATTCATCTGTGGCGTGTATGCAGAGGAGAACTGATGAACAATTCCCTTTTCTTTACAGAAAGCGTCCACCCACTGATTCTTGAATTCAGTTCCATTGTCTGAACGAACCTTCCTGACCTTCAGATTGTAAAGAGACTCTAGTGTTGTGACGAGCACCTTTAACGATTCAAATGTTTCTGACTTAGCTTTTAGAAACATCACCCAGGAGAAACGTGAGTAGTCATCGGTGACCACAAAGCAGTACCAGTCTCCTGCGATACTCTTCGTGTTGATTGGACCGAAAAGATCCATATGCAGAAGCTCCAGGGGCATCTCGATAGAGTTAACGTGCTTAGACTTGTGAGACTTCCTGGTCTGCTTTCCCTTCTTGCATGAGACATAAAAATCTGGAAGTTTGAAGTTCTTGACAGTAACTCCCTCAACTAGGTTGTTGTGAATCAGATGATTCATCTTCTTGGGATTTATGTGTCCCATTCTCCTGTGCCAAGAGATGGACTCCTTCTCCATTGTTTTTGACAAAAAGCACTGAGCAATGGACTCAGTAGTAGAAGAATTGGACATGTCCAAGACGTACAAATTGTTGTACCTTGATGCTGACATTAATACCTGCTCCTCAGGGATATCCATCTCCTTCTTCAGAATGTAACACTTCCTATTATCAAACATTACTTTGAAGCCCTTGTCACATATCTGAGAAATTGAAAGTAAATTGTTTTCTAACTGTTGAACATAGTTTACTTTATCAAACGTTACCTTTCCATTACCTACTTCTCCTCGCACAGTAACGTAGCCTCCTTTGTTTCCAGCGAATGAAACATGCCCCCCTTTAATTTGTTTGACGTGGTAAAGGAGAGACTGATTTCCCGTCATGTGCCTGGATGCTCCGCTGTCTACAATCTATGTGTTGGTAGAAGCACTATAGCAGACAACCTGCACACAAAAGAAAATAATTAGTTAAGGAGGGGGACCCAAGCCTTTACTGGCTTGGGTTTCCTAGTGGCATCGCACATCACAAACTCTACCCACTGTCCATTTGGAGTTGGAGAAACCTCATTCTTCTGCTTATCACCACTATTAGACAAATCAGATGTTTTAGCTTTCCACAGACCATCCTTGTGTAAGGCTTGTTTGTGGTAAACCGATGACTGATTGACAGTTTGAACTTTAGGTCTATTATCAAAACTGATTTTACCTCAGGCATCGCAGACTTGCCAGTGGCTTGTCTGTGTTGTCTGTGGTATTAGGGAGGGGTGTAAGACCTAGCAGGTGTTTTAGATCTAGCAGGAGTTTTAGACCTAACAGGAGTTTTAGACCTCTGTCTTGAAGAAAATGGTTTAACTTCCTGATCTAGTTCAACTTTAAGCCTAGGTGTCTGATAGCGAGGACAGTGTGAAGAAATGTGGCCTCTTTGTCCACAAGTATAGCATGATCTCCTCTCAATAGGACTAGGATATCTCTTGTTGGGTGGGGAGTACACTTCAGGCATGGGCTTTTTGATTTCAACCTTTGATTTTCACCTTCTTTGACAAATTTGATTTGTTTAACGTTATGATTACTTTGTCTTTTAAAATGATTGACATCTTGCTTAACCGGTTTAGACTGAGTAGGCTTTGAAGGCTTTGGTTGTGTGACAGCAGAATGTGAACCCAAACCAAAAGGTACATTATAATCCTCTTCCACCCTGTCCTCAATGATGATTTTATTCTTTGTGCCTGACGAGAAGCCTTCTAATTAGCAACCGGAGGTTTAGGTTTAACTGCAGAGTCCGGATCACTGACTAGAGGAGTAGTCACCACACGGTCCTTGATGGGGTTATTGTTAACATGTCTCTGTTTGGCGTTTAAAAGGATCTCATGTGGTGGAGGCACAACTTTAAAATCCAGCCCTTCCCCATTGTTTCTTTTTTTAACCAAGTTTTGCAAGATGTGAGAGGAACTAGCTAAACTATGTAGTCTTTGCTTTAAGTACTCATTTTCAACTTGTAAAACAGCTCTTTGCTTTTTAGTTTCCTCAATTGTCTTTATGTAAAACTTTATATCATTTTCTTGGTTTAGTGCTACAACTTTGATTTCCCTTAGTTGTTTTCTCAATACTTCGATTTTCTCTTTATAACTGCTCTCATTTTGTTTTAACACCCGATTAGCCTCAGTGCACAATTTTAAGTCTTTTACCAAATTGCCATTATGATCTAGCAACCTAGCAAAATTTAAATCTATGCTTTCTCTAAATTTATTACAATCAACGTAAGCATGTTTATCAAAGAGAGCTTCTTTAGATTCTACCTGTGCAGATGTAGAGGTGCCAGCCATGAAAGTAACCTGAGGTTCTTGGTGGGTAGTAGATCCTGCATTCAGTTCATCCTCCACTAGGTGATCAACTGCAGCCATAGTTTCATTCACATCAGCGGTATCCAACTCAGCCGAGTTTTCCCCCTCACTCGCTGAGTCGTCATTCAGATCATCATCCAATGCAATGTTACTTTCACCATCAGATAAGAAACGGAAGGACCAGTCTTGTCCTTCATCACCCTGTGCTACCATGGCTTTGGAGTCATGGTTGGTTGAAGCTAACTTTTTGCCCTTATCCTGCCTGTTGATTGAAGAAAACGGGTTGCCATTTCCTGTCTTTTTAGGTTTGACACACTCTCTCTTGAAATGGCCTTTTTCACCGCAGTTGAAATAGGTGACTTTTGACTTGTCAAATCCAAAAGTAGTATCCTTTGTAGCCACCAGGTTCTATCCCGTCTTCTTAACAAATTTCTTTGCTCTACGCACAGCACTAGCGAGAGCCCACATAATATCCATCCGTTCAAGTTCTGTTTCATCAACCTACTCGTAATCTTCATCTGCTAGATGGCAATTTCTGATCTTTCTTGCAACTAACCCATCATACGATTGAACCACTGCAACAAGTAAGTCCATATGCTCTTTGGCGACTTCAACAGTTACGTTGCTCAAGTTCTCTGTTTTCAACTTCGTCGAATGAGCTTCTGGAGCACTTAATTGGACACTTGATGATCCACCTGAATCATAACTTGAAGATGTACTTGGGATGCTTGCAGATGTGTTAGACACGAAAGCTATCTGCAAAGGTGCACTTGAAGACACAGCAGTAGTAGGAGTCACATTATAGAGAGACGGATTCTGTGTGTAGGTACCCGTTTTGGACTTGTACTTCTGTCAAACCTCTTCATCTCTCAGTTTCAAAATGAAGTCATTAATATCCAACGTTTCCAGCACTTGATTATGTCTCAGAGTGGAAACAAATGAATCCCACTTATCAGGTAAACCATCAGCCATACTCGACACTTTATCTTCCATAGACGTTTTAACCCCATGAGTGTGCAGTTCACTCATCAAATGATAGAAGTGATCGGTAATGTAATCCAGACTCTCATTTCCAATTGACGAGAAGTTATCAAACTCATTCTTCAAAGCTTTAGCCTTTAGAGACTTAAGCGTAGCATTTCCTTCATAACGTTTCTCTAAAGCCTTCCACAACTTCTTGCACTGCTTGTGTTCTGAGAACTAATGGACAATGTCCTTTGGGATGGACTGTGTCAGCAAAGCATAGGCCTTCTTCTCAGCATCGTACGCAACTTTTTGTGCCTCATTCAAACCACTTAGAGTCAGTGGAACACCGTCAGCTCCAACTGGCATAGTATAGCCAGTCTCAATAGTGCTCCATAAGTTGGTGTCCACTCCATTTAGATGAATCTCAAACCGTTGGTTCCATTGAGGGTATTCATCAAGTGACAGAAGTTTCGGTGGTTTGTTATGATTTCCGATCTCATTCTACAGAAGCAGGAGATTCTGAATTCTGGAATCCTTCCCTGCTGAGAAAGCGAATTGTTGTTCGTCCATGATGACTTAGACTGAAGAACTTTATGATCTGACTGACTGGTGCGACTGGGGAATGCGATTGAGATTCAACCATGCGATTGAAGTCAATCGGACGATTGAAGTGTGCGACTGAGTTCACACGTGCGATTGAGGACAATCGTGCGTATGAACCTATGCGTATGAGTTCAGTCATACGAATGAACTATACGACTGAGTTAACCTGAACGAATGTGCTTAGTCGTGCGAATGAAGCAAACGAATAGACCAATCGTGCGACTGAGTTGTGCGTATGGAGTTCAGTCGTGCGATTGGCTCAATCGTGCGACTGAGACGTCTGACTTCGAAATTTTTCAAAATTTTTCACTCGATTCGACTAAAATCAAGATTTTGAAAACCCTAGTCGGCTAGAACTCAAAAAATACGAACTTTTGAACATATGCACTCGAAAAAACCGAATTTTTAATACAAATGATCGGATCTTTTGATTGAAAACATTGACTTTTGCAAAAACGTGATTGAATCCACGTAGAATCGAGAGCCAAAGCTCTGATACCACTTGTTAGGACCAAGTATGAACTGGTGCTAACCGAAACTACGTGAAACCAGATCAAATAGTGTGGAATCCTATTTGATTGGCGATCCAATCCGGGAGAACATTAATCTGATCAAAACTAACGATTAGAAAACGTTAAGAACTGATTAGCAATGATCAGGAACGCTCTATGAAGTTGGAAGGGATGACTTGGATGCTCTCAGACGGCTAGGGTTGTGAATTCTCGAAGTGTTTCGTTTTTCACGAATTAAGTGGTATTTATAGGTTTCAGTCTACATTCGTACGACTGAGCCATACGTATGGTTCAGTCGTGCGACTGAGTCATACGATCCATTCATACGTACGACTGACCTACACGATTGACATATTCGTACGACTGAGCCAGTCTGATGACTCAATTGTGTGTTTGGCTCAATCTTATGGTTCAGTCGTGCGACTGGCCCATGAGCATGGTCCAGTCGTGTGACTGGATCATAAGACTTAGATAAACATATCTAGCGATACAGAACTATGTCTAACAACTATAAACCCATATAACATGTTCATACAACCATGTAATAAACAATAATATAAATAGACATGACATTCAATAACCAATAATCATTCAATAAAGAATTTTCATTGCATATATCCAAACATTTCATTGATGTGACAAAATAAAAGTCATTTACATTTAAGCACACTAGAATTGATGTAACAAAATGAAAGTCATTTACATTTAAGCACACTAGAACTAGAACTAGGGACATGTGTACCGACAACGTCCACCTATCACTTCCAACAATTGGCAAATTGCCCCCAAATCATTTCCATGGTCACTAATACTGTTCAGTTCTAGGGATTGCCTACTGAAGACCCAAAGATGGTAGCAGACCTACAAAAGAAAAAGGAGCAGGCCTGTGAGATCTGCTGGGTTGGTCATGATATGATGGATTGTCCTATGTCTGCTGATAGTTTTCAGGTGCAGGTCAACTTTTGTCGGCAATCCCAACCGGATCCAAGGGAATGCCTTCAGTAGTTCCTATAATCCTGGTTGGAGGAATCAACAGAACTGGAGGAGTGGGAACCCATCAGGTTTTCAACCACATACTCAAAGTTTATTTCAGAATTAGAGTTCGAGTAGCGCTCAGAATAGTGGCATATGTCTCGAGAAGAAGCCCACCCTCGAGGAGATGATGATGCAGCAGTCATAGATGATGACTTAGTTCATGGCGAGGGATGATACGAGGTATAAGGAAGCGTAGGATAGAGATTAGGCATATCAGTTTAGGTTCCAGGAGAACGTGGCCATGATCAGGAATCAAGGAGCATTATTGCAAAATATAGAATGGACTATTGGTCACTTATCATATATGTTTCATGAAAAGAAACCTGGAGGCTTACCAAGTAATGTAGTGAAGAATCCAAATGCGTATGTGAAAGCTGTGACAACAAGGAGTGGTAAGTCGTCTGGTGTGGTTGAGCCTCTTCTAGTGATTCAAGAGGAGGTCGATGACTAGATAGAGATAGAGACTCCTACTATCAAGGTGCAACAGAGGTTGTGCCCAGTAAGTACATCAAAGGCATAGGAATCCGTAGAGAAGGTTGCTGAGAAGAAGAAGGTGAATAAGTCATTAGTCCATTTTAATAGACTTCCATATCTAGGGCAATTAACTTAACATCGGTCTAAAGATAGTATGGAAAGTTCCTTGAGATGTTTAAGCAGCTCATGGTGAACTTACCTTTTTATGGAGGCATTACAGAACACGCCTAAGTATACTAAGTTTCTAAAGGATCTACTCACGAATAAGAAGAACTTGGAGCATATCTCAACTGTGATGTTAAGTGAGGAGTGTTCAGCTGGTGTGTAAAACAAGCTACCATAAAAGATGACTCATTCGAGTAGTTTTACTATTCCATGTATCATAGGTGGTTTCTCTATAGCGCTCCTTTGCAGATCTAGGGGCTAGCATCAATTTGATGCCATATTATGTGTTCGCTAAGCTAGACCTAGGTGAGCTGTCATTAACGCGCATGAGCATGTAGTTGGAGAATAGTTAGGTGAAGTATCCATGACAGATTGTAGAGAATATGCTCGTTAAGGTGGATAAGTTTGTTTTTCCTGTTGATTTTGTGATCTTAGATATGGATGAGGATGAGAAGGTCCCATCGATCTTTGGACGACCTTTCCTATCTACTGTAAGGACATTGATCGATGTCCTTAATGGCAAGCTAAGCTTACGAGTTGCTAATAAGATGGTTACATTCGTGTGAACAAATCCATGAAGAATACACACGATCAAGATGACACCTTGTACTTCGTAGATACCATTTGGGCATAGGTGGCTATGAGTTTTTGAGAGTTTTATCAGATCAAATCAGACAGAGTCACAGATCCTGATTAAGGAGAATAAAGAAATCGAGTTGACCACTTTTGTGTTTGAGAATGACTCGGTAGATCGTGAGAGTCAGCCTCTCAAGGAAGCCAACGTATGCGAGGTGATTACGAGAGATAAACTGATAGAGAAGCCATCGATTGAGACTCCACCATTCTTAGAGCTTAAAGAATTTCCATCTTACTTAGAGTACACATTTCTTGATGAAGGATCTCAATTAACTGTCATCATTTCTACTGGATTGAAAGTGGAGGAGAAGAGGAGACTGGTGGATGTGCTAAAGCAACACAAGCAGGCGATTAAGGAAGCTGATGGATAACAAGGGTGTTAGCCCTTTATTTTGTACACATAAGATACTCATGAAAGATGAATATAAGCCTAATAGATAGAGTCAGAGGAGATTAAATCCTAAGATGCAAAAGGTATTTAAGGAAGTGGTTATTAAGTTGTTAGATGCAGGATTAATCTACCCTATCTTAGACTCGAAGTGGATGAGTCCCGTGTAGGTTGTCCCTAAGAAAAAAGGGATGACAGTGGTGACCAATGAGAAGAATGAATTGATTCTGACGTGGACAGTCACCTGGTGGCGAGTTTGCATTTACTATCACAATTTGAATGATGCCACGAGGAAGGACCATTTTCCACTTCCCTTTATCGATTTGATGTTGGAGCGCTTATTAGGGCAATAGTTTTACTATTTCCATCATGGCTTTTCAGGTTATTTCCAGATCCCCATCGCTTAGGAGGATTAGGAAAAAACTACCTTTACATGCCTGTATGGCATCTTTGCGTATCGCCGTATGCCGTTGGGGTTATGTAATCGATATCGTAAGGAAAATGCGGAATGTAATCGCTCACGGTAAGAAGAAGAAGTAGAATCAAAAGCACATGAACACAATTGTAAATAACTTCAAAGTATATTGCTTTCTAATTTTGGATAGATTACAATATGTATAAAAATCAGGAAATGACAAATGCTACTTAATTACAAAACAAAACTTCTATATATACTAACTAGAAGTTCTCGCACGAACACATGTTCGCGCACGACTAGATGTTGTCGCGCGAGAAGCAGGTTGTCACGTGGCAACTTCAGGTTCTCGTGTGACTTGATCTTGATCTTCATCTTGGCTTCATTTCCCAAGCCTTTAGGTTCAACCCCTACAATCTCCCCCTAGGATCCGTAAATCAATGCTTTTAGAAGTCCATGTCTGCAACCTTGTAACTGCCCCCGTAAGCATACATCTTCTTGTCCAGGGCCTTCGTAATCAACCAACCAAATTGTGCCGCCAAAAACTGAACTGATTCATCAGCTGCAATCGGACATGCCTGCAATCTCATCAAATCATCCCTTCCAAATTGAAGCAGATCCACAAGGTCGATGATACGGTAGTCTTTATCAACACAGTGAATTAACGCGTGTCCCGTCTCCTTCTCACAACTCCACCATATAAGCTTAGACAAGTTGTTAACTGGAACATGAGCATGTATAGGGATCTTCCTCACGTACCTCAGATGCTTTTAAACCCTTATCTTCATAGGCTTGTTCGTGTTAGGATCAATCCAAGTCTCATCTTCAATGATTTTAGATTTGGCTATTTTAAAGTCCTTCAAGTTGGTTTTGTTGTGCCTCCAAAACATACTTCTAATCCAGTTACCCTTTCCATAGTTACTTAGGTTAACGAATGGAACATGACCCATGGCATATAAATCCGATGCTCTGAGTGTATCAAAGTCGTGTTCATGTTGATAATACTCTATCGCCCCTACTCGTCTCTTAATCACACATATCTTTTTTCAGTATCATACGCCCAACTAACAATAGGTTCTGAGTTTATGTACCTTATGAAAGGTGTGGAATGTCTTAGTGTGTGTATGTAAGATGGTAGTGGAGGAGCCTTAATAGTAATATTACAGACCTGACATAGAACACTTTGACTAGCTTGATCTATTGTCTCGTTTATCCCATACTTATCACTCCAATTATCTCTCCTTCTTCACCCAAGATTTCAGAAAATAAGTCCTTAAGAGTATTTCCGAATATGTCTATGTAGTCTACAGTCTCTTCCAAATCATCAAACGAAACACAATCTTCGTCTTCTTTCTCCGCAATTAACCGTTGCTGGAAAGAGTAAAACTCCTCATAAGCTGCTTTGGTAGCAGTATCTAATGGTGTATAGTCATCTGCATCATCAGGACTTGGTCCCGAGACATTGTTAGTGCTTGATGATCCAGAAGTAATAGTAGCCGCACCTATATCTCCTCTTTGATCGTCATCATCATCATTCATTTTGTTATCATCTCCCTTATCATCATCTCCCTCATCACCATCATCACCATCATCATCATCTTCATCACTAAATCCAAAGTCTATATGTTCTTAATTATCATCATTATTAACTGGATTAGGAATAGGCGTAACATGCTCAGGCTCCATAAATGCCTTTCTAGTGAATTGTATAGGTTGATCCTCAATAGCCTAAATAGGAACATCAGATAATGGCTCTTGATCAACATTTGCAGTGTCTGTTGTCCTTTTTGTATCAACAGGATCAACAACACGCTTTGTATCAGTGATAATATCATCAGCAGGTTCAGATCCAGCAGTTTGTTGTTTGCTCGATCCTCCAACGTCCGTGGTATGTAATGACGAATCAACTTGTGAAGTGAAATCTCTCAGGTTCTAGTCCATGATTTTAACATAACTGAATATAAACTGTTGTTGGCCCTCCAAACTCTTTATCCTCATCCTTTTCTTTCAAACTCTAACACATATCATTAACTAACCGTGTCTTCTCAAGCAACTCTCTCTATAACGCACTAACCCTTTGCTCTAAAGTAACCCTGGTGGGTGAAAAAAATGCAGACTCAGGTTGTGGTTGAGGTTCTGGGGTAGTATGTAAACAACCAGCTTCTCTAAAAAGATCATCATGAGTTTGCTCCCTCACACGTGTCCTCCACACATCATCAGTAGTGTGCATAGAAAATGATGTTACATTTGTTGATTCTATTACTATCAAGGGTTTAGAAGCCTAATTGACAGTTACCAGAATATCAAACGTATGAACATCATCAGTCGACACCGTGGTCATCGGGGTCCGATAATCTCTCAACACCCACGTCCTCTACCCCTCCCACTTGGACTATCACCAGCCCTTCCTGGCCATTCTCTTCCATCTTCCCCTAGTAGTAGGTATCTCATCTGAGACAAACTCATATCAATTTCCTTAGCAGTGCGTTTGGTAGGAGTTTCTCACACTCTTAGACATTCTTGCAGTACATAGGGTACGTTTTTGATCTGGTCACTATCAGTCTCACTCCCACTTTCTATGAACCAAGTGTTCACCTCATCCATATCTGATCTTTCAGCACCTTGTGAACTTTCTGGAGCCTTATGAGCTATACTAGTAGAAGTACCAGCTAAATTAGCTTCATCAGCTTAAGCAGTCTCAGTGTCTTGTGATTACGCTTCGGCTTGGAAACCCTTAATAAACCTTCCAAGCTTAACAAAATGGAATTAATCCCAAGCATTCCCTCAAACTCCTATTAGATAAGTGAAAATGTATTTTATCATCACCATTAGAACAGTTGGATGAATCAGACACTGTTAACTTAGGATGAGCAGCATTCACTATCATCTGTAGAAATCTAGGGTACATGGTAAACTTCTTCCCCACGGTGGCTATGAAGTTCTTCTGCATCTCAGAAAAAATCACCTTGGATATGCTGTATGGAAGATCATCAACAAGTGATACCAGCAGGGATCCGAAAACAACACTCAGACTATCCATGCTAGCCTTTAGACTACTAAAGCAAATGATCGTAGAATGAAATAAGTACTTCCAAAATAGTGGTAAGTACTTCTTCTCCAATGATGGTTATCAGTGGCTATATCCCATTCTAACTAAACAGGCCTTGGCTGCATCGACATTTATCTTCACCAGAGCATGAAGATGCTCTGCTAATAGTAACACGCTGTTGATCACCTATGCTGTAATGACTACCCTCTTGCCCTTAACAGTGGTTGATATGTAGGGTTCTCCATGTTCATCAATCTCATTAGCAGCCACACGCCAAAACTGATCTATGACATCTGGATGAGCAGAAGTTGTTGACTGTTTTTGACACAACTGAGGGTAACTGACATAGTAATTTTTATTACTAGCCATTTTAGCATACAATGTCGATGCTTCAGCTCCCATTGTGTTGATGTAGTTTGCAGCTCTTTGCTTATCATCTATATCATAGGATTTGATGGTTGAGATAAGATCATTGAGTGACAATTTAAACAGATCCTTGGTTCTTTTGATGGTAGTGCAATTGTTGTTCCAGCGGTATGGTAGAGAATTTAATTGCTTTTTGTTTACTGCTATATTCTTTGTAGAGTAATTCCTACACTCTTCACCTTTGTTATTAGCTTTACAAACCTAGACATTTGAGCTTCTAATGTTTCACCAAGAACATGATTGAACATATTGAATTCTTTGTTAAGCATATCCTTTCGGCTCACCTTCATGTCTTTATTTCCCACGATTTTTTCTTTCATAGCATCCCATGGATCCTTAGTCTTAGCCTAATCTTTGAACTTCTATGCTATCTTAGTGGTAAGTGCCATAGTGATTGCATCATATGCTTTATCATCAAGCTCCATCCTTTTAAAATCCTCCTCATCCTAAAGATGTTCAGGTTTAGGAACCAAGTCTCCTTTGTCATTTTTGTATACCGGGATATATAGACCTTGTTTGATAGATCTCATCATCCTTGGTTCATTGTAAATGATATGGTTCTCAAACTGATATGCCCAGTCTGTGTAATCTTCTTCATTAAGCGGGCGAGGTGGCTTTGTGCTAGTACCAATATCATTGTCAAGATCTAGAGTGGCAGTGTTATGCTTTAGATTTGCAATTTTTATCACTCAGAAATCAGAATTTCCTCAAACTCAAAGTTCTCGCGCGAATGACCAAGTTCTCGCACGAAATCACAGAGTTCTCGTGTGAACAATACAAAGTTCTCATGCAGTAAGTTCTGAAACTAACTTTTGTGAAATCTTCAAGTTTTTGCGTGAAAGTAATCTTTTGTAGCATACTTTGTAACAAACTCTTACGAAATCTGAACTTTTCATACGAAGACTAACTTTTCGCACAGAATTACCAAGTTTTTGCCTAATTCATTTGTGTGATTTCGAATGTTTCCAGCTTCACTCTTCCACCAAACTACTTTAAATTTGATTAATCAAATGTTCAATAAGTGATTTAAGTTCAATTAAGATCCTGATTGTCTCTAATTGATTCAATTAAGCAATATTAAGCTCAAAAACACCATCAAATCATCAAACACCAAATTAATCAGCTTCATTATCTTCAAAAGTGATCAATTTCAGTAGAAATCAAGTAGAACTTCGACTATCAAGCAATTCAATGTTCACGTACACTTCAATTCACTAACATCAATCTTCAATTCAGTCGATATGGAGCAACCAAGATCTTATACCAATTGTAAGAATTAACACAATAACACAATCGATCTTGTGAGGAGAATGCGAAATGTAATCACTCATGGTAAGAAGAAGAAGTAGAATCAAAAGCACATGAACACAATTGTAAATAATTTCAAAGTATATTGCTCTCTGATTTTGGAATGATTACAATATGTATAAAAATCAGGAAATGTCAAAAGCTACTTAATTACAAAACAAAACTTTTGTATATACAAACTAAAAGTTCTCGCTCGACCACATGTTCTCGCGTGACTAGATGTTGGCGTGCGAAAAGAGGTTGTCGCGCCGAAACTTCAGGTTCTCCGTGACTTGATCTTGATCTTCATCTTGATTTGATTTCCTGAGCCTTTAGGTTCAACCCCTACAGTTTAGGAGTTCGTTTGATTCATGTTTAGAACGTCCTGAGAAGATGTTGGCTTGATGTGAGGAGAACATCCTCCTACTAAACTGGGAAAAGTGCCACTTCATGGTGAAGGAGGGCATTGTTTTAGGACACAAGGTTTCACACGTGGGGCTTGAGGTTGATATGGCAAAGATTAAGACTATTAGCAAGCATCCGCTACCCACATCGGTGAAATCTATTAAGAGTTTCCTAGGCCACGCTGGTTTTTATCGACGTTTCATTAGAGATTTCTCTAAGATTGTGAGGCCGATGACGCAACCTCTAGAGAAAGATATGCTATTTTTTTCTGAGGAGTGTAAGAAAGCTTATGAGCTTCTAAAGAAGAAGTTGGTGAATCCTCCAATTATGGTCACCCGGATTGGAGTTTACCTTTTGAGTTTATGTGCGACGCGAGTGACTATGCGATAGGAGAAGTCTTAGGTCAGCATAGGGACAAACATTTTCACCCGATCTATTACGTGACTAAGACGGTCACTTATGCGCAAGAGCATTACACCACGACGGAGAAGGAGTTGTTAACAGTATTCTTTGCATTCGATAAGTTTAGATCTTACCTTGTCCTTTCTAAGACTATTATTTACACGAATCATGTTGCACTCAAGTATTTGTTTAGTAAGCAGAACGCTAAGCCACAATTGATACGATGAATTTTACTACTTCAAGAGTTTGACATTGAGATTAAGGATAAGAAAGGAGCGAAGAACGTAGCAGCAGATCATTTGTCATGCTTAGAGGACTACGGACATAAGGAGATTAGGGAGGATATGATTGATGATAACTTTCCAGATCAGACACTGGTGTTTGTAAAAGCACATGAAGAGGGTTTTCCATGGTTTGAAAATTTAGCTAATTACTTAGCGATAGGGGTTCTGATGATAGGCATGACACATTAGCAAAAGAAGAAATTCTTTGCGGACGTTGAGCATTACATTTGGTACAACCACGACCTCTTCCGCATTGGAGCAGATCAGATCGTACATAGGTGCGTACACGGTGATGAGGCAAGGAGGATGTTGAGGTATTGCTACTCAGGACCAACAGGTGGCTATTATGAAGCGAGTTTGACAGTGAAGAAGGTATTCGACGCTGGGTTTTATTGGTCAACGATCTTTAAGGACACCAATGAGTTTGTGAGGAGTTGTGATAAGTGTCAGAGACTAGGAAATATCTCATCTCGGAATGAGAAACCATAGACTGCCATTCAGGCATGTGAGATTTTTGATTTGTGGTGCATCGATTTCATGGCCCCGTTTCTGCCATATCGCGAGAACATGTACATCTTAGTTGCCACAGATTATGTTTCCAAGTGGGTGGAGGCTCAAGCCTTACCCATAAATGATGCTAGGATTGTTGTGAGATTCATTAAGCATTTGTTTTCCCACTTTGGTACCCCCAAAGCCCTTATTAGTGATCGAGGGACCCACTTCTACAATGCCCAGATGGAGAAAGCCTTGAACGCTATGGGGTCACCCATCAGCTTGCGACGGCTTATCATCCACAGACTAGTGGGGCAAATTGAGGTAAGTAATCAGGGTATCAAGTGAATTCCGAAGAAAACTGTCGGATCAAATTGTAAGGATTGGTCTGATAAGTTAGATGACGCACTATGTGCTTTCCGTATAGCGTATAAGACACCGATCGGTTCTACACAGTTTTGGATGATTTATGGGAAAGCGTGTCATCTATTGGTAGAGTTGGAGTATCATGCATACTAGACATTACAAACAGTGAATTTAGATATGTCCATGGCTGATGCGAATTGATTTCATTAGTTGCACGAGTTGGAGGAATTGAGAAATCATGCCTATGCATATTCGACTCGATACAAGGAACATACGAAAGAATACATGATCGCCACCGGAAAGGCAATAAAGAATTGGAGTGTGGGGATCAGGTGCTACTATAAAATTCACGATTAAAATTGTTTCTGGGAAATTTAAAGTGCCGATGGTTGGGACCATACACTGTGCACGAAGTATTTCCTTACGGAACAATTGAAATCGAGGAAAAGGATGGGGAGACATTTAAGGTAAACAACCATCATTTTAAGCATTACACTAGTGAGTCGATGATTGAGAATAAGGAAGAAGTGGTTGACCTCGCCCCTTTAGGAGCCTGATAGAGAGGTTCGAGTCAGGCTGACGACTCGTAAATAAACAAAGCGCTTTAGGGAGGCAACCCGAGGGTTTGTTTTTATGTTTTCTTTTGCATTTTGGTTTACTTTTTATTTTTCTTTGTACCAGATTTTTTCTTTTGTATTTGATTTTAGGTTATTGCTCGAAGCTGAATGATCATCTGCTTGAGGTTATCAGTCAAGTTAAAGTGTGAGGATGGCACGTATATTTTCAGTGGACCTTCTGACCGTGCTTGCTTTATATTAGGAGAGTATCACCTTCCCATTTCTTGCACTTTTGTTATGTTAATTGCTTAGATTTATATATCCAAACGTAAGGGAGAATGTTTGATTTAAGTGTGGGGACGGTGTAGCTGGAAAAACTAAAACATTTTTCATTTTGGTTTGATAATAATATAAAATTTTGATGAATCCCTGAAATTCAAAAAAATATAGAAAAATAAAAAAAATGAAAAAATAGAAAAGAGGCACTAAGTATACTCATCCACGCATATAAAACACGAATTGCACGAATCATGATGTGACGCCAATTAGCGCTACCTAGTTAGCTATGTTGACCTGTTCATTCATCATTTTCGTTTGTTTACACCCATTTTAGTTAGCTTTTATTTGTTTAGACCTTTTTGTGTTAACCTGTGTGTTTTAGAAAATCCGGCTAAGTTAGTGTTTAAATAGTGTGATTCAATTGTTATGTTTGATTAGTTAATCTTAGTTAAAAAATAAATAAAAAAATAAAAAATAAAAAGATAATGAAAAAACAATTGACCCAAAAAAATATCTATTAGTAGTTAGTTTGTTAAACGATTCAAGTTTGGTCCTTTGTTTTTGCTTATCATTTGCGTATATGTTCGTGTTTAGGCTAGTGAAGTCGGAATTCTCTAAACACCTTAGCCTTTTTTTCCTTTTTTTTAATTATTCTTACCTATCACCTTAGCCACGTTATAACCCATTTTAAGACCTACTTGATTTTTGCAAAGTTCAATTCTTAATTGTTGTAGATGTGATACATCTACAAGCTTATGATAATATCGTGTTGTGATGATATTACGAGTCACAGATATAAATTAGTATATCTTAGACTAGTCCACTAAACAAGTCGAGAGGAGAGAACATTGTGACAAGTTCTGGATTGTTATGTGTTAAGAGTCTATCAATGAACTAAATTTAGTAGTACGTCTATTTTTCAAAAGCAGAATCATTCGCTTGTTAAGTTGTAATTCTAATGATTGTGACTAGATAATTGATTGTGTCTTTAAGGTAAATGGGTTGTGCTAACTTGGTTTTACAATTATATTTTCAAACTTATTGATATTAGATATGTAGTGGGTTGAGTTTTACTTGAGGGCAAGTAAAAATTTAAGTATGGGGATATTTGATGTATTATAAAATGTATATATAGATAAATATATTATATAAATATTCCTTTCACTTTAAATAAGTTTTGAATTAAATTGTATAGAAAAATTACTTCTAATTAGTTCATATTTAGATTTTAAATATTTCAAAGACCCATAAACTTCAAAGATATTTTGGGTAAACTTAAGACCAATTAGTGATTAAAATTATTTATTTAAATCAAAATATATATTTGAGATGTAAACTATTAAAGAAAAGCAAAAGAAACTAAATATTATTTTGATATTAACGTAATTATAAATGATATTATTTAAATGATTAATTCAAGTTATATATTAAATTTGTAAAAGCTTAATGTTGTTGTCTCTACACGACACGTGAATGAAATTATAGTCAAAGTATATGTCAACTTTTATTATCAGCTGATTTAATTCTTAAAATATAGAATTCCATGTGTAGCACAAGATAGAATGGGAAATAAAAGGGCCCATGAGAATTGCATTTGATCCGGCCGCAATTATGGAAAATATGACAAAAAAGAAAACCTAAATGTTCTTTATAAAACAAAAGAAGAAGAAAACGATAGACATAGGGGGTGACGGCAAAGAAATATAGACATGCGCACAACATTAAGGGGAAAATAGAATTTGATTTTCATTCAACTTGAAGTTTGAGTACGATGGGAGAGCAAAGTTAAAGTGAAAAATAAGATTTGGAAGTGAAGATTGAAAAGTTCAAGCATCGAACATCATTCGGTTTAGTTTTATTTTCGTTTCTTTTTTTTAATTTCATCGGTTCTCTCGTTTATATTTCTAAAGTTTGCAACTTTATTATTGTTTTTGATGTTTTTTAAACGTTATGAGTAGCTAACTTTTTAGTACTACCTAGGTTTGGTTGAAAACTATTCATGTTTTAATTAAATATTTGTTTTAATTTCGTATATTCGTTTATTAATCTTAGAACTTGATTATTTTCCCAAGACTCGTGTATTGTTATATACCTAAAAGTTATTGTCATGCTCGTGTATGTTTGATCATGATTGATTGTGTGATATCTATATTAGGGTTACACGTTAAAATTAATTACTTTGTGTTTTTTATTTTAAACGTTGATTAGAGATAATATTAGAAGTTTTGGCTATACTTTTGATAGTATTTCTAATGTGCTACCTTATATAGAACATAGGGGGTGATAGATATTGATTAAAACCTCCTACTCGTTGCTTGTTAGGTTTAGATTTCACAAGAGCGTGTTTTACTTGACATTGGTGGTGTTAGTATTTTAGGACATTTAATTGGATTTAATTAAGTTATCATTTATCTTAGGGTTTGAAAATATAATCTTAAAGATAATGTGTTTGAAAACCTAGGGCTGATCTTCCATTAGACATTTTAATAAATCTAACTTGTACTTACCACGTGTCTTTGGTTTTCTTAAAGAGTAACAACATACCTAGTTAACCCTAAATCCGTATTTTTTTTGAAAAAAGTGCCAAAGCCCGGCAAACCATGAAATATATAAATAAAGATTACAAGCTACAGGGGCATTCCCCCGGGGGTTCTGGGGTGAAGGCCAAAGCAAGATCTTGGGTACCCCATGTGATGTATGGCACCCTCACCATTAATAACAATGTAACCTCGACTAGAGTGTCCAAACTTTTTCTTAAAAATACACAACAAACTAAAAAACATACTAACACTAGTCCCTAGCATATAGCCCACATAAAGACCCATCCTATTGACCCAGAACGGGGTCCACCAAATAGTGATAATACAAAACATCAGATGGCAAGTTTTAGTATTAAGTCTTGGCCCACAATTGTGCTGGGCCGTTCCATACGTGAAGAATAAACCAGGCCTAGCCAGGCACAACAAGGGCATAGGTGTGACAACTCATCCAAAACTCACTCGATTTCGATTTCTGTGTGCCAATGCAGTAGATCAGTGATGGAACACGCTCACCATGTAACGCAATTTTCGGGACGAAAATTCTTTCAACATGGGGATAATGTGACATCCGGTAATTTTCCGTTACCAAACTCCGTTAGTTCCGTTAAGTTTTGCATACACGTGTCGTAAGCACACACTAGTTGTCGTTTGACGTTGGTGACTTAAAAATAATTAATAATGTTAACTT